>CAUYRT010041405.1:0-27391 GCA_963574885.1 Lepilemur ruficaudatus
AAGTTGTTCCAAGCCGAACTTGTACTTTTTCTGCCCACAGCTTGAAAGCAGTCATTTCTTCAAGGAGTCCTGACTAATTTAGTGGAGAATGGTATTTAGAATCCAAGTGCTGGGCACAAGAGTTGCTCATTGTTATCATTACTTTTAAGCTCTCCCAGCAGTTATGATTTATATCTATTTCTAGTCCTGTATATCTGTCTAATATATTAAAACCTTGAGTTCATAGTAGTATCTCCAATTTCAGTCCAACTCCTCAGTGTTTATTCTCATCTTCCCCCTTTCATATTTGTTATTCCCTTCTCTGATTCTGAGAGACCTGGCTCCTCCATTCTCAGTATATTCATTTATTTGCTTAATTCTAGAATACAGAAAAAGAAATTTCAGACTTTCTGTGAAAAAAAATCCTATTATCAGGAGTTAAATATTCTTTATAGTTCTTTCTGTAAGGGGGTATATGTCAAAATACTGTGTTCAAACGTCACTTGGAATAAAAACATGTCTACACAAACACTTATATACAAATGTTCATAGCAGCATTATTCAGAATAGCCAATTAGTGGAAACAGCCCAAAAATCCATCCATTGCTGAATGAATAACTAAAATGTGATATATCCATTCAGTAAACTATTATTTGGATGCAAAAAGGAATGAAGTACTGATACATGCTACATCATGGATGAACCTTGAAAACCTACGTGAAAAAAGCTCATCATAAAAGACCACATATTGGCCGGACGCAGTGGCTCACGCCTGTAATCCTAGCACTCTGGAAGGCCGAGGCGGGTGGATCACTCAAGGTCAGGAGTTTGAAACCAGCCTGAGCAAGAGCAAGACCCCATCTCTACGAAAAATAGAAAGAAATTAATTGGACAACTAAAAATATATAGAAAAAATTAGCCGGGCATGGTGGCACATGCCTGTAGTCTCAGCTACTAGAGAGGCTGAGGCAGGAGGATTGCTTGAGCCCAGGAGTGTGTGGTTTATGTGAGCTAGGCTGCTGCCACGGCACTCTAGCTCGGGCAATGGAGTGAGACTCTGTCTCAAAAAAAAAAAAAAAAAAAAAATTATATGGAAATCCCTGCAAAAAGAAATCAAAGACCAAAATAAATGGAGAGACATACATGTTCATAGATCACAAAGTCAATATAGTTGATGTCTCCCAAATTGATCTTTAGATTCAGAACAACCCCTATCAAAATTTCATGAGGTATTTTTAAGAAATTGACAGGTTGATTATAAGATTTATATGGAAACGCAAAGATCTAGAATAGCCAAAAAAATTTTGGAAAAGAAGAGCCAAGTTGGAGGATTTATTCCATCTGACTTTTTAATATTTACTATAAAGCCACAGTAATCAAAACAGTGTGGTTCTTAGTGAGAATAGACAATAGATCAATGGAACAGAGTCCAGAAATAAATTCACACATATATGGTCAACTGATTTGACCAAAGCACCAATTCAATCCAGTGGGAAACATTTTTTTAAATGTAACAGATTTTCCTGGAACAACTAGATACTGTATGGGGAAAAAATGATCCTCAATCTCTACCTTATTCTATACACAAAAATTAATTCAAGATGGATCATAAACCTAAACATAAAATTCAGAACCATAAGGACTCTCAAAGATAGAAGATACCTTCCTGACTCTGGGGTAGGAAAAATTTCCTTGTAAAAGAAATATCCAATGAATAATCCCTGCAACAACCCTATTCATTCTTATGAACAGCCCTACATTTTTAAAAGATCTCTCCACTCCTTCTACTGGAGTAAAATGGTACAACCACTTTGAAAAACAATCTGGAAGTTCCTCAAAAGGTTAAAAATAATAGAGTTACCATATATAACCCATTAATTCCACTCCTAAGAGAAATGAAAACATATACCCACACACAAAAAAATTGCACACACATGTTCATAGCAAAATTATTTATAATAGCCCAAAACTAGTAACAACCCAAATGTCCATCAATTAATGAAAGTATAAATAAAATGTGGTGTGTCCATACACTGGAATATTATTTGGTAATAAAAAAGAATTAAGTATGGATCCATACAGCAACATGGATGAACCTTGAAAACATTATGCTGAATGAAAGAAGCCACGCACAGAAGACCACATGTATTAATAGTATGATTCTATTTACATGAAATGTCCATAATAGGTAAATCTGTAGAGACAGGAAGTAGATTAGTGATTGCTCAGGGCTGGGGATTAGGGCAGTGGTCCCCAACCTTTTTGGCACCAGGGATCTGTTTTATGGAAGACAATTTTTCTATGAGTGGGGGAGGTGACAGAGTTCTGCAGCCCAGTCCCTAGCAGGCCACTGAAGGGCACCGGTCCTCGGCCTGGGAGTTGGGGACCACAGGGTTAAGGGATGGTGGGAAAAGATGAGTGACTGCTGAAGGCTATGTGCTTTCTTTTGTGGGTGATGAAAATGTTCTAAAATTGATTGTGGTGATAATTGCACAACTCTGTGAATATACGAAAAACCATTGAATTATATACATTAAATGAGTAAATTGTATAGTGTGTGAATTATATCTCAATAAAGCTGTAATTTTTTTTTTAAGACAGAGTCTCACTCTGTTGCCTGGGCTAGAGTTCTGTGGCGTCAGCCTAGCTCACAGCAACCTCAAACTCCTGGGCTCAAGCAATCCTCCTGCCTCAGCCTCCCAAGTAGCTGGGACTACAGGCATGTGACACCATGCCCAGCTAATTTTTTTTTCTATATATTTTTAGTTGTCCAATTAATTTCTTTCTATTTTTTAGTAGGACAAGGTCTCACTCTTGCTCAGGCTGGTTTCCAACTCCTGACCTTGAGAGATCCGCCCGCCTCAGCCTCCCAGAGTGCTAGGATTATAGGCGTGAGCCACCGAGCCCAGCCAAAGCTGTAATTTTTAGAAAAGAAAAATATAGGCCGGGCGCGGTGGCTCATGCCTGTAATCCTAGCACTCTGGGAGGCCGAGGCAGGTGGATCGCTCAAGGTCAGGAGTTCAAAACCAGCCTGAGCAAGAAAGAGACCCTGTCTCTACTAAAAATACAAATTAATTGGCCAACTAAAAAATATATATATATATAAAAAAATTAGCCAGGCATGGTGGCACATGCCTGTAGTCCCAGCTACTTGGGAGGCTGAGGCAGAAGGATCGCTTCAGCCCAGCAGTTTGAGGTTGCTGTGAGCTAGGCTGATGCCACTGTACTCTAGCCTGGGCAACAGAGCGAGACCCCATCTCAAAAAATAAATAAATAAATAAATCCATAATGAGGTACCATTTAACATCCATTAGGAAGGCTAAAAAAATGTTAAAAACTGACAACACCAAATGTTGGTAAAAATGTAGAACAACTGTAATTCTTCAAAGCTGCTGATGGGAGTGTAAAATGCTTTGGAGGACTGGTTGGCAGTTTCTTGTAAAGTTAAACATACATCTTCCTATGGCCCAGCAATTTCACTTTTAGATATTTTACCAGTTCCACTCCTAGCTATTACCCAAGAGGATTTGTACATGAATGTTCATAGCAGTTTTTTTATAATAGCCAAAAAGTTTGAAACAACCCAAATGTCCATCAAAACCACTCAGCAATAAAAAGGAACTGATACGTGCAAGAACCATGGAAGAATTTCAGAAACATTAAATTAAGCAAAATAAGTCAGACACACATACAAGAGAACACGTATTGTATGATTCCATTTATGTGAGGTCTAAGAACAGACCAAACCAACTGTTGGTGGTAGAACCAGAAAACGATGGTGAGAGAGGAAGAGGAATTAACAGGAAAGGAGCACCAGGAAATAGGAATGTTCAACATCCTGACTGTCAGACTTCAGAGGGCACTCAAGATTTGTCCATTTTATTGCATGTAAATTATACTTCGCTTAAAGACAAAGTCAAATACCAACGCAGGGCCCTCCTTGCCAGAGAGATTCAGGCTTGGTAGGTCTAGGGTGGGGCCCAAACACGGTTGTTTGAAAGAGCTCCCAGTTGTCCTAACAGGCAGCTACATGAACCATTGTCTATCCAGATCCTCACTTCCTCCTTCACTGGGCTCTATTTCATCTCCATCATGAAAGTCCAGCTGGCTGGGCCTTAGGCTTCAGCTCTTATAGCCCCTCACCCCTCATAGGAGGAAATGTAGTTCAGGTGGAAGGTGTGTGTTTGGCATTCTAAGAGACTTGCTTGTTTGGTAATTAAAAGAATGGCAATATAGCTAGCATTTATTGAGCACTTACTATGAGCCAGGCACTGTGGTATTACAATGTACATTATTTAATTGTTAAAAGAAAAACTTTAAACAAGTTAAATTTAACAGAGTTTAATTGAGCAAAAAACAATTCTTGACTCAGGCAGCCCCCCAAACCAGAATAGGTTCAGAGCAACCCGGGGCCGCCATGTGGCCCAATAATATTTTATGGACAGAAAAAGGAAAGTGAAGGCCGGGTGCAGTGGCTCACACCTATAATCCTGGCACTCTGGGAGGCCGAGGCAGGGAGGATCACTTGAGCTCAGGAGTTCAAGACCAGCTTGAGCAAGAGCAAGATCCTCCCCTCCCCCCCAAAATAGAAAAATTATCCTCTACCAAAAATACAAAAAAATTTGCTGGGTGTGGTGGGGCACACCTGTAGTCCCAGCTAGTCTGGAGGCTGAGGCAGGAGGATCACTTGAGCCCAGGAGTTTGAAGTTGCAGTGAGCTGTGATGACACCACTGCATTCTACCCAGGGCAACAGAGTGAGACTCTGTCTCAAAAAAAAAAAATAGAAATTTTTAAATAAAAAAGGAAAATGACATACAGAAAATGGTGGTGAGGTATCAAATCAGCTCAGTGTTTGCCTTATTGAACAGCTGACCATCTGTGATTGGCCAAAACTCAGCAATTGGTACAAGAGTAGGTAAAAGTGTATTTACACATCTAAGGTCCCAGTTCCCTATATATGGAGAAAACAAACTTATTTAATCTTTGGTATAACTCAGTATACTGTTAGCTAACACTATGGTCATTCCCTTTTCCAGGTGAAAAATCTGAGGCCTGGTGACTTGCTCCAGATCTCACGGCCAGGAAAGGGGTCAGATAGCATCTTCCAACCATCACACTGCCCTCTGGTCTGTCCCTGCTACCTCCGGCTACTTTAGGAGGGTTGTGTGATGTCCCAGAAAGAACACCAGAACCAGTGTCAGCTTGATGTGGGTCCTGGTGTTCCAGCTACATACTTTCTAGCACGTAATGTTGCGTAAGTAACCCAACCTTTCTGAATCTCAACCTCAGTTCTTCATCTGTAAAATGGTGTAACACTAGATTTGTCTACCACGTGAAGCTCTTGGAGGCTTAAATGACAAAATATTCAGTGACACAAAGTGAAGGACCATGGACTATCAGGAAGACACAGAAATAACCTGAAGCCCAGGAAAGCGAAGTGTCTTCCTCAAGGTCACACAGGAAGAATCCAGGTCCCCCAAATTGGCTGGAGCTATTTCCAGAATGCAAGCCACCACATCCTGGCTGGGCCTCCCTTCCCATCCCTTCCCCTAGCTAGCTCCAGTCCCTCTGTCCCCCCTCTGCCTCCTGCACCTCCCTCCCTCTCATTAGGAACTCCAAGCTGTTGTCACACCCCTTCCTCCAGTGAGCCTCAGTAAACACTACCTGATCTGGAAGAATACTACAGTGAAAAAAAAATAAAATTAAAAAGTGATAAAAATTAAAAACAAAAAAACACTACCTGGTCTTGCATCCCCTGCCCCTGCCCCCCACGCGCCTGTGACAAGGCCTCCAGAAGCTGGTGTGGCTACATACAGAACTCCCTCACTCCCCAAGGTCACTTCTGTCCTTTTTTTTTTTTTTTGGTTTAAGGCAGGAAGAAGGACTCCTATATCACCCTCTCAGGAAAGAAATCTCTCCCTCCGTGATTCCCTGATACTACAAACTCCTATAGCAAGAGGCAGAACCTTTGGGTTAACACCGAGAACTGAGAGAATTGACCGCTAAAGAGAAAGCACACGGAAGACATCCAGTCTTACCCTGAGAGACCGGGGCCTGGAAGGAGGGGATAAACAATGCCCAAAGGGGCTCCCACAAGGCAGTCCAGCCCTCCTAGCCTCGACCCCTTCCCAAGTCACAGTCACAGCCCTCCTGCCATCTGCTCTGGCAGGCAGCCCCACATTGGAGGGTGGGTGAGCTTCGCACAATCACCAGGTAGGCATTACCTTCTCCATTTTACAGTTGAGGAAACTGAGGCCCATCTACTAAGCAACTTCCCCAAGGTCACTCAGCTAGGAAGTGACTGGAGTTGAGATTTGAACCCAGGCCTGTCTGACTCCACGGCGCCTGCTTTTCCCGCTATGTCTGCCTAGGGGCTGACACCCCTGCTCTCTTGCCATCTGGCCTCCTCTCACAGAACAGCCCATGCTTGCCCTGACAGCCTTGGGACTTGCCTAGGCACCCATCCCTCCCACCTGGAGGCCCCTACTGGAGCATTTCCAACCAGCATTCCCAGGGCACCAGGCAGAGCGGGGACCCAGGACACACACCAGCTTCTTCCCCTGCCACTGTGCCCCTGGCGACCTAGCCCCACTCCCTCCCTCCTCCAGGAACTGCCTAGAAGCCTTGACTTCCCTTTCTCTGGCTCCTTCCCTAGCTCCATTCCTCTCCTTCCAGCATGTCCAGCCTTGTCTCCCAGGGGCTGTGAACACTCATGGTGCCCGCACCACGGTGTGTTCACAGGCAGGTGCCCCTCACCTGTGAGCCCCCGAGGACAGAGATCAGGTGACAGAGATCACCCCATTCCACAATGTGGGATTCAGTCTGGCTGTGACATTTTGAGAGCAACAGATGCTCACAGAACAGTGATTATTCAGAGGATGGACAGCCAGAGTGATGGTCTAGAAACTAATTTGTTCAAGGAAAAGTTAAAGGAACTAAGTTCCATTCAGCTTTCCAAGCTCATATCCCAACCACTTATTAGCTGGTTACCCGTGGGCAAGTTGCTTATCTTCTCTGTGTCTCTGTTTCATCATCTGCAAAGTGGGAGTAATAATAGTACCTGCTTCACAAGGTTGTTCAGAGGATTAAGTAAGTTACTATATGAAGAGAACTGAAGTACCTGGTAGAGTAGGTACTGTATAACTGCTCCTGCTGTTCTTGTTATCACTACTGTTATTATTACTATTATTGGAGAAGAAAAAGCTAAGGAGACACAGGAGCTGTGCCTGCCACTTAGTTACCGTGTGACCTCATGGTCTGAACAAAAGCGGAGCTAAAGACCCAAATTCCAATTCTGACTCCTCCACTTAACAGCGGGGTGACCTTTGCAGTTTGTGAAGCCTTTAGGTTCTTACAGCCTCAGTTTTCTCCTCTGACTACGGGGCTCATACCTGACCTCCTTATCTAACAAGTACGATATAAGGATCAAAATGAGATAGTAGGCTTTGCAAACTGCCATGCAGCTACGCTATCGTAGCTGCCCCCCAGTCGGCAGCTGTGGAAGGAAGGCGGAGACATTATTAGGGCTGCTTCAAAGAGACAGAACCAGGACCAGAGGACAGAAGTTATCATGAGGTAAACTGCAGCTTTACCCGAGGAAGGGCTTTCTAATAGCTGCTGCCACAGAGGCAGCAAGAGTCCTGACATGAGAAGGGTCCAGTTGCTGCGGCAGGGTCGGGGAGTCGCTGCGAGAGTCTGGGTCTGGGCCCTCTATTCCTGCAGGCCTGGGGTCCGGATGGTGCGGGAGTGCAGGGTCTGCCCACCATGGTCAGGGAACAATGGTCAGGACGCTCCCCTCCCCGCAGGAGAGGGAAATTGGCCCTCTCTCCTCACCCACTCCTGCTGCTGGGCCTCCTGCTCTGCCATCTCCAGGGAAGAAGATTCCATGACCTCCTTTGTTGCTCAAGAACCCCAAGTTCTTAGGTTCAGCCTAAGGTCCTTCCTGGGACTGGACAAAAAAATCTGTGTGTGGGCTCTGTCTTCCAGGGACCTGGGTATGACTCCTTTGCGTGAAAAAGCCCTTTGTTGACTAGAGAGAAAGGGACTGCCGTGGCCCACCCTTCCCCTTGAATTCTTACCACTTCCTCATTTAGTCTGAAAGGTCTTTGGCTCTTGTCTCCTTTCCTGAAGTTACCATATAGTCCATCTTCCTCCTCTCCCCCTGCTGGCTGCATCCCTCAGCAGGTGGGCACCCCTTGTCCCACTCTGCCGCATTCCTGTTCCTGTCTCATCGACCAATTTCCCATCCTCCCTGCTTCCCTGAAAGGAGTCAGTCATCCCGCTGCCTCTGCCCAGCAGCCGTGATTCACACGCGGGTCAGCACCTTCCGGGCTGCTTTAACCTGTCCACCCACCCCAGCCTCTCTCCGGGACAGAAGCTGGCAGCACCGGACCCTTCCTCTACGCTCCTGACAAATTGTCCTCCTGACTACATCTCTTCCTGCTGGGCTCCCGGCAGCTGCCCCCAAACCTGGGATGCCTTTGCCTGGTCCCTACTTGCAGTGTCATGGGACAAAGAGCTTTGAAATCAAACACACTTGGTTTGTAGCTCAGCTGCTAACCTGAGATGCATTGGCTCTTATCTGGGGAGGGGTGATTTTGAATCCCAGTTTTACCACTTGTCTGAACTTGGGTCAGTTACTTAACTCTCTGGGCCTCACTTTCTTCATCCATAAAATGGGAAGAATCACGGTACCTACTTCCAAGGTCTGTTGTGAGGATCAAATAATTTAATAATGGAATAATTTAATTTAAATTTAGATTCATTTGTAAAAATGTCTGGCACATAAATATATACAAATGTTTGCTATTATTCTTGTTAGTTTTTTATTTAATAAATAAACGTATTCCCTTGCTTAAATTATTTCACCTTGCTGAACCTTAATTTCCTCATCCGAAAAATGTAAATAATAATGCCCACTTTTTGGGCTTGTCGGGATTAAATGAGAGAGTCTCCGAAGCACTCGGCAAGGGGAGTGTGCAGTCCCCTTGCCTGTGCCAGGGAGCCTCCCCTCACTTACCTCCTGTCCTAGGTGTTCCAGCCCTGCCTCCCAATCCCCAGGCTCCTGGAGGCAGGGGCCATGGGTTCTACTCCCCGGGGCTGCTTCTTGGACTGTACAGGGCCCTGCACCTAGCAGAGCCTTAGAAAGTACGCAGCCTCCCCAGATTCACCCCTGCTCTCTCAATCCATCCCTCACCCACATCTTTCCTCCACATTCACTGAGTGCCTACACCCTGCCTGCGGGCCCACCCCCTGCCTGCCCTCCCAGCCCTGCCAGTCCCTCCCCTCCACCGTGGCCTAAGGGGATGAAGGACTGGGGAGCCGGCAGGTACCAGAAGAAGAAAAATGAGGCTGAAGGGAGAAACTGAAGAGCTCTGAAATGAGATGTAAACGTCTGATTGGAAATTCCATGTATTCCACGTCCTGCATCTCGGGTATTAAGAAGAGGCTGAGTTTTGGGATCAGCCAAACAGGATGAGTCACAGTTCAGTCACTATCTCTGTGACCTTGTGACTTTTCTCTCTTTGCCTTAGTTTCCTCAAGTGTAAATAGGGGTAATAATAGTAATAGTACCTGCCTCACGGGATTTTGTGTGAATTAAATGAGACGCCTGCAGACAGCTTAGCAGTGTCTGGTGCAGAAAGTAGCTTCCTTAGTAAACGTCTCCTACCCTGGACATTATATGGCGGTTAATCAACACAATGGCCCAGCCATATCCAGGACAGGATATGCTAGCCCTCATTATTACAGTCCATGACACACCTTCGGACGTGATGGAATATACGAAGGGGCCTCCGCCCCCAACACGTGACCAATCCCAGACATCCATAAACCCACACACACCCAACGCGTGTGCTCACACTCACACACTCTGAAAGATCTTACACTCCTTGAAGGCACACTAACTCACACCGCTTTTATTATATCACAGTGTGCTGCAGTTACTTGTGTATGTGCCTATCTCTGCCACCTTATTTTATCTTTCTTTCCCCAATACCTAGCAAAGTACCTGGCCTTCAACAAAGGTTGTATAAATTACTAATGAATCCATTTTGTCAGGTGCCTAGCACTGTGTCTGGCTTGAAGCAGGTGTCCCCAAAGTGTAGCACAGCTGAGTGAACACAATGAAAGGTATCTATGAACACCCAGCCCTGCCCCCCTTCTCCTCCTTGGTCACTGCCCCCACTGGCATGCAGGCCCCAAACTGGCAAAGAGCACTGATGAAACCCAAACTTCAGGACACACCCAAGCACTTAAAGGCCAGGACCCTGGGCAGGGACACCTCCACATTTTAGCCTGGATCTTCTAGGGAGCAGCTTGACCAGGGGCTGCTCTCCAGCCTGACCCATTCTCCTGGCTTTTCAGCCCTAACCTCCATGCCAACTCCCTTGTAAACAAAAGCTGACACCACCCACCTCCACAGCACCTGGGCAGCCTCCCCTCTCCAACAGACTCAGGTGGAGGAGGCCTTGTTCTTTGCTGTCATTTTGCTCCAGGGAAGGGATGGGGCTGAGCTCAACCCTGCCCTTTTGGAACTACTCCCTCTCACTTGCAGGAGGGATAAGGGAAGGGGAGGAGAGGGAGGTCACTGCTGGCCCAACACCCACACATTCCGGTTGGCTCCACTGGGCAGAGACGCCTGCAAACCAAGCCTGGGACTCTGTCTTGCCCAAAGGGGGGTCTACCTGGGGAAAGGATTATCAGCTCCCATCCCGGGATCTGGGGTCTGCCTGTCCAGTGAGCACCTGGAGACCCTCATGCCACCCTTCAGGGACCAGGGAAGTAGCGGAGGGACAGACTGACCTGTAGGGGTTGAGGGTGCAGATGGTAACGGCAGGGAAGACGAGCTTGTCGGAGTTGAGGTTGATGTTGAGGCTGACGGGGTAGCTGAAGTACTCCCCGAAAAGCAGGCCGAACTGCCAGTACATCATGCCAAAGGTGCAGAGCCACAGCACTGCCCAGAAGGCTGTCTTCATGCGGTTGTGCTTGGAGCACACCAGGCGAATGGCACCATGGATGGTAGTGTTGTTGCAGAAGAACTGAAAGAGCTCTCGGTAGGAGCGGTGGAACTCGATCAGGGCCTCCTCCTCCTCCGTGGGCTGCTGGGGGGCTGTGGGTTCGGGACCCGGTCCCTGCTCCTCAAGCTTGTCCCCCTTCATGAGCCCTTGGATGGGCTGGCGGGGGCAAGGGTCTTGCTCCTCGAGCTTGTCCCCCTTCATGAGCCCTTGGGTGGGTTGGGGAGGGCAAGGGTCTGAGTCAAGGTTGAATTCTGGGCTCTGAGCACCCTCCCTGATCACCACTTTGAACCCGGGTGCAGCTACCCCAGCCATGCTCACATCTCCCCCTGTGCCCACTCCCCCTCCTCTACTTTCCCAGGAGCCAGCTCACCTGCTGAATCCCGGGAGCCAGGCTTCCCTGGAGTGGCCTCTCCTCTGCTTCCCTGATAAGGCCACCTCTTGGTTTCCGTCCTAGCACCTCCCTTTCTGTCTCCACAGCAGTCAGTCTCTTCCTTTGGTCTCAGCCCCTGCGCCGGACTCCCTCTCTCTGTCTGCCTCCTCCTTCTCCCTGGGTCTCTTTCTCGGCTCTCCTCTTCCTTGCCTGCCTCCTCCCGCAGTGCCAGACTCTCGGATCCTACCTCTCTTCCTCTTCCTCGCCTGCCTTTCCCCTGCCACCCTGGGCCCTCTCCTCCAGCCTCCAGCCCTGGCCCCAGGGACCGCAGGGCTCCAGGAGGTCCAGCCGCCTCCCGCTCCCCACTCCCAGGCTGCAGCTGGACTGGGACCGGTTCCTTTCCAGTTGAATCTGGCAGCTAAGCCTCTCCTCCCCCTCACCTGACAGGTGCAGCAGCCTGGCCAAGGAGCCCGCCCGCCCGACAAGGATGGGAGCGACGGGAGGCTCATTAGCATCTCAATTAAAGGTGAGCAGGGCAGGGGGAGGGGCAGAGGAGGAGTCTGAGCCCGGACTTCTCCCAGGGGAGGAGGCTCCTGAGGGCGGGAGAACCGGGAGTAGGGAGTACCCGGACAGAGAAGGCAGGGGGCCTGGAGAAGACTGTGGGCAGCAGATGGATGGGGAGCTGGCCAGCCAGGAGGTTGCAAGACACAATGGCAGGGGAGGCTCAGAGATGTGAACAAGTAGAAGGATCCTGAACCCAAAGCCAGGAGAGCAAAACAAGGAAAAAGGACAAGCCAGGATGACAGGATGGGGAAGCCGGGAGGGGAAGGAAGGCTGAAAAAGGAAGCTAGTGGAGGACAGAGCAAAGGACAGGTGGGACAGAAGAGGAGCCCTTGGGAGCAGAGGCAGAGAAGGGAGAACGAACAGGAGGGAGCCTGCCCCAAAGGGAGTCCCCTTCCAGGCAGGAACACTCCAGGAGCAGGGTCCCCTCCTGTGGGAATCCCTCTGGGGCACCCACTGGTCAACCTCACCCCCGGTCCTGGAGAGAAAGGAGAAATGGTCTCTGCAGGGCTCCTCCCTGCTCACTGAGGTGGGAGCACTCAGGTGGGGAGCATCTGCCTCTTCCTCCTGGTCCATCCTCTTTCCTCCTGGTTCCTCACCATCCCCCCAACCTTCTCCAGGCCCGGGAGGGGCCCAGGTGAAGCCGGGCTGGGCGGGGACCTGGGACATTCTGTTCTTTTTCACACCATTGGCTGCCAGGCCAGGAATGTGTAATGTCCTCTGTTGTGGTCACGGGGTTGCAGGAATGTGGGCTCCTAGAGGCAGCACAGCGTGAGAGCCAGGCAGGGCACTGTGGGCACAGCCTGGAGCCCGGGGAGAGCGGGCACCAAGGGGCAGGCAGGGATGCAGCCAGTGCTGGGGGTCTGGGAGGAAGAGCATGGGCGTGGCCCAAGCCTACCCAGGCACTGCAAGGAAGGGAAAACTCATTGGTAGGGGCTGTTTGTCCCCAAAATCTCTGTCCAAACTTAATCCAGTGAAAGGATCAACAGTGAAATGCCAAGTGGTGAGCAAGTAGAGAGGGCAGGTCAGAAAATCAGGCCACAAAGAGGGCTGAAGGAGACACAGGAGATCCACCCACACAGCCCAGGCCCTGCACACCGTCTGCTGCTAGCTGTGGGCCCCACAGGAGGCAGGCCAGAGCTCAGGAATGCGGCCACTGGCTTGTCCTGCCTCCCTCCGAGTACCAGGCGAGCAGACCCAGGCCCGGGCCCAGCACTGATGTAGACTGGTGGAAGGTGATGCGCCCACAAGGGATTCTGGTGTCAGAGATAAGAGCCAGGGGCTGGGGGACCCTGGGGAGTGGGGGGCGCTCGCCCCAGGAGACCCAGGAAGACTTCCCAGAGAAGGTGTCATCTCAGCTGGATCCTGAAGAACAAAGAGTTCACCAGACAAAGAAGAGAGAAGAGTTGTCCCCAGGCTCAGAGTACAACCTGGTCTGTGGCTTCCTCTCTTGTGGCTCCTTAAAGCGAGAGCTGGTGTCAACCAGATTCCAACCCAGGTCCCATTGCTAACCTGGCACTTGCTCACGATACCTCCCCTAAGAAGGGAAAGGCTGGCTTTTTCTCCGTTTTTCTGATGAAGAAACTAACTGACCATTCACAAGGATATGCCAGTTTTCCAAGGTTACAAAATGGCAGCAGAGTTATAAACAGAATTCAAGACTCTCCTCCTCGGCTGGGGTTGTCTACTTAGCACTTTAGCCATTTACCTCCAGAGACAGAGGAGCCACAGACTCGTGGGGAATCAGAGCTTTGCTGCACCTGGATTTGAAGGCCAGGAAGAGTTCGCTCACCCCCACACGGAGTCCGTGGGTTGTCAGCTCTCTGGGTGCTGTGATATCCCCTTGCTCTGTGAAAAGTCACCTCCCCTCAGGCCCCAGACACCCCTAGAAACTCCAGGCTCCCTTGAGACAGGTCCTTAAACTAGGGGTGGTCCTCCCTACAAGCAAGGCACTCAGCTCCCTGCCTGTTTGATCTCAGAGGGTCTGAGCAGCAGCTCCCTGACTTTTCTACTTGCTGGCCGGTGCCTGAAGTACAAGCACTGGCTCAAGGCCACACGGCAAATGGTTTTCATCTCAAGGGCTTTGTGAGAAGAATTGCAAGGCCTGGTCTGGGCTGAGCCAGAGTGTGGTGACCTTGACGGGTCCTCCCGGGACACAGGAGTGGCAGTGCACACCTGGTGACCGAAGCATTCTAGACCCAGAATGGGGCAGAGCAAGCTTGCCGTGGTGGGAAAAATAGAAATCCGAGACCTGCACTTTTGTCAGAGCTCCTTTTTCCATATTATCTTTTAAAGTGTAGAAATAAAACACAAATACATTTTTGTTGCAATATGAATTTCCAGCAATATAGAAGCATGTAGAACAATAAAAGCTCCCCTCTATCCTGTTCCTTTCCCTCCCCTCTGACCAAGGGCAGCCACTGTATTTTGTATATCTGTCTATATCTTTTCATATGCCTTTATAGAAATACATGTATTTTTAAAAAACAAAATATATTTTTTTCATAAGTGGGACCATGTTATTAGGTATTTTTCTATGACTTCCAATTTTGCTTTTAAACTATGTGACTTTGGAAAAGGCACTTTACCTCTCTTGGCGCTGGTGCTCTCACCTGTGAAAAGAAGGGGCAGGAGGGATGGGTAAGGCAGCCCAGAGGGGCACGAAGACCCTTTTCCCACTGACGCTGCATCTAGCCCCTTGCCTAACACATGAGGAAACGGAGGCCTGCAGAGGCAAAGTCCCCACAGTGACCCAGAAGGTAGCAGTGGGCAGACTGAGAAACAAGCCTTTCCAAGCTCAGGGCTCCTTCCCAGCCATCCAGAGAAGTGCAGTTTTGTTCTGTGGGAGGTCAGGGGCCTTGCAGAATTCGTCTTGGAAGGACTCCCCCTTCCCAGGGCTCCCCCCAGCCATGCCCCAGAGCCCCAGCCCTTCCTGCCAACCCAGGGCTGCCTTCCTCCTCCCAATACCAGCCATCCCTGGTGCGAGTCTGCAGGGGGAGAAGGGAAGCCAGAGGGTCCGCAGTGGGATGAGGGTTATGAGTGGGAAGGGTCTTCCTGCCTCTTGCACTCTGGGGACAGGAGATGACAGAATTCGTCACTTCCTCCTCTACACTCCCAGGAAGAGCCCATCTCAGCACTTACTGTTGTTTATTATTATTATTATTTACTATGATTATCCTGATGTGTATGTGTGTTTACATATGTGAGGATAGGGGCCATTTTGGTGACCTCAGTGTCTAGTGGTCACTGTTGACTCATTCTGCAGAAGGGAGCAGAATTAGGGTCTTGGGTAAGACCCAAAGTTTACCTTTGACAGAGAGGGATGTACCTTGGGAAAGCACCCCCCAAACATCAAACATCCTAGCTTCGTCCGATAACCCTTTTATTTGTGGTCTACTAATTTATCTACATCTCCTTCACTTTTTCCTTTCACCCTTTATCCTTTCTAAGGTAACAACGAGTTACTCAATTAAATGAAACTTTTTTTTCTTACTACTTAGAGCTTGTTCACTCTTCCACACTGCTGTGGAAAAGGGCAGTCTTTTTTATCTGCACTTATGTCGTAGGGATTTCTCTTTAATCCAAAATGAGAGACCAGAAAACCCCTCCCTCCCACTCTTAGTCTAGTCACCAGGCAGGATACTTAGAAGTTCACCATTTGGAGTTTATCGCTTTGGGTTAAGACAGGGTTTATCAACCTTGGCACTATCAACACTTTCAGCAAGATAATTCTTTGTTACGGGGTAGGATAATTCTGTCCTGTGCTTTGTAGGTTTAGCAGCATCCGTGGCCTCCGTTTGCTAGATACAAGTAGCAATCAAAACATCTTCAGAGTTTGGCAAATGTCCTCACGGGGCAAAGTCGAGAACAACAGGGTTAAGGCATTGTTCCCACTGAAAACACAAACACTCTGGAGAAGGATGTTTACCAGAACCTTTCTAAGGGCAGTTGGCTAAGAGTGGTGTGGGGGAAAGGAGAGAAAGAAAGCGTATCTAGAAGGAGCCATTCCCACCAACACTCTTTTTGGATTCTTCACGGGCCTGTGGGAAGAAGGATCTCTCAGCAACTCCCTGTGAAGGAGGCCTGGGAGAGGAGCCCACTCCCACCCTTGCTACGGGTCTGCGGGCACTTAGGGTCCAGTGTTGCCAGTGAAAATCAGAAAAACTTCAAGGAAGCTGGTGAAGAACATGAAAGGAGAGAAGCAAAGACCATGCCTTGCCCACAGAGAATTCATGGATTTCTCACCCCTGCGAGTCTCCTCTCCTCCTCCTGGGGAGGGTTGGGTAGGCATTATAATAGCCATTTACTGATAAGATTTATCTGTCACAGTCCACTGGGAAACGCTCTAAGTCTTTCAGACGGAAGGAATTTAACACAGGGAGAGCTGAGAAGCCAAGCGAGGACAGTGAGGCAGCTACTATCTCCAGGGCTGGGAAGACCGCAGACCAAGAAGCCGCCAGAGCTGTTGGGCAGGAACTAAATAGTGCGGGCTACCTGGTAAGAGATAGGACCATGGATGGAGGGAAGGAAGAAACACAACCAACTGCAGACAAAGCGAAAAGTAGAGAGGGGAGAAATAGCCTGGCTTCTTGCCTCCTGCCTACCTGTCTTCTACCAGCGCCTCCTATTGGTTAAACCTACCCAGAAGCCGGAGGCAAGAGGAGTGTGGGAAATGTAGCTCCCAGCTGTGACACAGAGCCAAGCCAGGGAAGGATGGTGAACAGATCTGCGAGCAAACCAACAGCTGATTGGCACAAAAAGAGACCCAGAGAGGGCAAGGCACCACTAGTGGCTCACACCTGTAATCCCAGCACTTTGGGAGGCTAAGGCAAGAGGATCACTTGAGCCCAGGAGTTTGAGGCTGCAGTGAGCTATGATGACACCAGCGCACTCTAGCTTGGGAGACAGAGTGAGACTCTGTTTCAAAAAAAAAAAAAAAAGAGAGAGAGAGAGAGACCCAGAAAGATAAAGTGATGGGGCTAGGAGATCTTAGTGCTCTTTCCTCAGGACCTGAGGGCTAAAGTGAGTGCCTGGGACTGGCAGCAGAAAGAAGGCTATAGTTCAGCCAGCTGGAGTTAAAAAGGATGTGAGATAGTAGTTACCTGTGAAGCAGGAAGCTTGGACTGGGAGGGGCATGTAGCGACCTTTCCTGGTGCAAGAAGTGTTCTGGGATGGGGGGAGGGGCAGAAACACAAGAATATACAAAAGTGAATATGCACTCTTCTGTATATGTAAGATTAATGTACACTACGTGCTTCATTGTATGTATGTTATACCTCAATTAAAAGGAAAAGAGTCCCTTTCTTTTAGAGTAAAATCATGAAATATTTTCAAATGAAATGATGAGATGTCTAGGATTTGCATCAGAACAATCACAGGGGATGAGAAGAGTCTGTGTGTGTGTGTATATGTGTTGGTGGGGGAGGGGTATACGGAAGAAATAAAACTGGCCATGAGTTGAAACTAGGTATAGAGTACATGGTGGGGGGGTTCCCAATATTACTTTCTCTCCTTTTGTATATTACATTATATGTGAAATTTCTATGGTAAAAAGTAAAAAGAGAAAAAAGTACCTAGGGTCGATATACATGCATTCTTTATCATTTATTAATAGGAGCTCAGGGGTGAGTCTAGCCCCAGCCCCTAGCTCTCTTGACCCAGAAAGAGCAGCAGCCTTGAGCAGTGCATGCTGTTCTGATACTTCCTCCCTTTCCAGGAAGTGCTGATCATCTGTATCTAGGGTCACCAGCAGAGTGCAGGTCCCAGGCCTGCACCAGGTGAGGAGAGAGAGCCTCACAGAGTAAAATGTCTAAAGCTCAGGCAGGTCCCTTCACCCTTTTGTGACCTCTCCTCCTGACTCACTCCTGTGTGAGCACTTCCTATCACCTCCACCAAGAGCTATCTAGCCATCAGACCCACAGGGTAAGGATGAGTACTGAACAGGGTCCTTCAGGGATAGGGACAATGCCCAGGTGACCTATCTTAAGAGAAGTCAGCCCCTCATTCCAAGGGAGACACCCGGAGTCACAAGGAAACAGCATGTTTGCTGGAATGAGCTGGGACCTAGGAATCAGGAGACCTGGACTCTAGGCTGGTTCTGCCATGGGCAGGCAGTGTGGTGTGGACACCATTCATTTATTCCGTAAATAGGTGTTGGGCACGTGGTATGTGCCACACAGTGCTAAGCATGGGGAACGCTGACTTAGAGATTCAGTCCAGGCCACTGCAGAGCTCACAGCCTAGTGAGGAAGCAGACATAAGCAGCCGGCCAGAGAGAGCAGTCTGCATGGGGCTGCACAGCCTTCCCAGAGCCCAGTGAGTCCTCAAGGACAGGTGGGAGCCAGCCAGGAGAGCAGAACTCGGAGACCAGAGAGCCAGAGTAAGGACCTAAGGCAAAACAACTGCTCCATGGGGCTGTTAAGGGGTTGAGGGAGGAGGTGAGAAGAAAGGGGGCAGGTACCCTGCAATCCTGGTCTCCTTATGTGTCACCCTGAGCGGGCGGTCTTCTTCATCTTCAAGGTGAGGGGGCTGGACTGGGTGGGCTCTCAACTCCCTCTGGGTGAGGATTGGAGGCTCAAGGGTGAGGAAGCTGGAACTGAGGGCTGCAGCGGCCCACCTCAGCCCAGCTGGCCCCTATGCCTCAGGAATTCATCTGCACATCCTCCTCATTCCCTCCTGGAGAGGGAGGTTCCCTAAGGACAGAGGAGGAGGGCCCACCGCACCCTCCAAGTGTCTCGTAGGTGGCCTGTGCCCACTCGTGTGTGGACTGGGTGGGGTCGGAAGGGGGGAGGTCTGGCTGGCTTGAAACTTGTCTTAAAAAGTCACACAGCAGGGCAGGCCCCCAGGCGTCTGCCAGCCGGGACTTCTGGGCCCCCCCCCACTGCATCTGCTGGCCCCTGGTGTCTCTGCTTGGTGCACTCTCCATGTTTGTCCGACCCCAGCCCCTCCGCTTTTCAGATCTGGCACCTTTCCCCAGCTCTGTTCCCTCTGCTCCCTGGTCAGCGCTGCCCTGGCTCTCAGGGGCCTGTCTGAGGTCTGTCCACTGGCTCTGCCGCCCCTTTCCCATCCGCTGGGCCTGGCCTGAGCCCGCAGCCCTCCTCTCCGGTAGGGCTTCCGAAGAAGGGAGGAGGCCGGTTCCGGCCCTGCTGCCCTCACGTGCTTTCCCGGCCGCCCCCTCCCGCCTGGGTCGAGCCAGCCAAGCCTGTTCCTCTTCCCCAGTTGCTTGCGATTACAACAGGCCAGCCCTCAGCTCCCAGCGCTCCCTGTCCCCGCCCCGCGGCCAGCTCGCTCCACTCCCACTTCCTGAGCCCAGCGGCCCCTGGAGCCCTGGAGGCCAGGCCCAGCGGCTCCCGGCCCCCCGGGGGCACGTCAGCCCTGAGTCCTGTCCTAGCCGCTGGGCTCTGGAAGCCGCCGCCGCCACCGTAGCCACCCAGGACAACGGGCCTCCCACCTTCCTCCCAGGCTCCCGCCCGCCTGTCTGTCTGACTGGCCGAGTGGCCGCCATGCGCCTGCCTTGGGCCGCCACTGCCAGCGGCCTGGCCTGGGGGCCACTAGTGCTGGGTCTCTGCGGGCTCCTGACAGCATCCCAGCCGCTACTGGTGAGGGAGGGCCGGTGGGGACGGGTGAGGGCAGGGAAGAGGGGCATGGGCAGCCCTCTCTGTGGCCCCTCTGCCCTCCCAAGCCAACCCTTGATTAATTCTTCTCCCCTCACCTCCACGTCACATTGAAGGTGCCCCCATACAGCTCCGAGAACCAGGCCTGCAGGGACCAGGAAAAGGAGTACTACGAGCTCAGGCACCAGGTCTGCTGCTCCCGCTGCCCACCAGGTGAGAGGCAATGGCTGGAGGAAGCCTGGGACACAGAGGTGGGTTGGAGGGGGCTCTGACCCCCTTGCTGCGGGAAGGCAGAGGGAAGACAGACACTGTTGCCCAGGACAACTAGCTGGCAAAGACAGAGCATGAAGAACTGGCCATCCATCATTTGCAGGCTCTGCGATTTGCCCCCTTCACTGGGCCTCTTGGCTCTGTCCCTCACTGAGAGGTAGCTGGAGGGCCAGGGCAGGGTGATGGGGAGAGAGACTGAGGCACAGGCCTGGGTCCCACAGTGAGCAGCAAAGGTAAAGGCAGAACCCTGTCTCCTGACCTCCTACTGCGCCACTTACATCCTAGGCACCTATGTCTCAGCTAAATGTAGCCGCAGCCGGGACACAGTTTGCACCACATGCGCTGAAAATTCCTACAATGAGCACTGGAACTACCTCTCCTTCTGCCAGCTGTGCCGCCCCTGCGACCATGGTGAGTGGGGATGTGCCTGGCGGTGGGTGGGGGCTCCTGGAGCACAGCCCTTCCCTGATCCCTCCCTCTCCCCACCAGTGATGGGCCTGGAGGAGATTGCACCTTGCACTAACAAGCAAAAAACCCAGTGCCGCTGCCAGCCTGGAATGTTCTGTGCAGATTGGGCCTTTGAGTGTACCCACTGCGAGCCACTTTCTGATTGCCCACCTGGTACTGAAGCCGAGTTCAAAGGTCAGAGGTCACTGAGGGTTGGGTGCCAGCCATCTTGCATGAGGGCAGGGAAGATGAGGCTGTGTCCATAGCGACCCCCCAGGTAGTCCTTGGCATAAAATGCCTCTTCTCATTCTATGCAAAAGGCTCACAGAAGGGGTCTGAAGAGAAAGGGAATTGGGACAGATGCAGGGTACACGGGAGGGGCAGCTCTCTCAGCACTAGGGAAGCGTGAGCAAAATGGCAGGCAGCAAAGTGAAGCTTGGGAAAGGTGGGAGCGACAGAGTGGGGTGGATGGGCCATCAGAAGGCCATCCAGGCGGCATAAAGGAAGCTCACAGCTGGGCAAAAGTCTCCCTTCTGCTCATTCACTCCGTCTGGCCTGCCTTTCTTTTGCCAGATACAGTTGGGGAGGCTAACAACAACTGTGTCCCCTGCAAGGCAGGCCACTTCCAGAACACCTCCTCCCCCACCGCGCGCTGCCAGCCCCACACCAGGTGAGTGTGCCTCCCCCGCGCTCTTCCACCCTCTGAGAAGCACCCCCATTCTTGACACCACAGGCCTGCCTTGCCACTTCCAGCCCCATATGCCCACTAGAGTTGGGGTACTTGCGGATAGGAGCAGGAAGAGGTCATAGTCCTCTCTTTCCTCTGCAGGTGTGAGGACCAGGGCCTTGTGGAGGCAGCTCCAGGCACCGCCCAGTCTGACAGAAGCTGCAGAAATTCATCAGAGCCATTGCCCGCCGAGATGCCAGGTGAGGGGCCAGGGCTGAGAGACATAAGGGGGTATCTGGGGAAATGCCTTCATCGCCACCCCCATCTAAAAAATGGGGAAAAGAAGAATCCCTCCCTCCCAGAATTGGCGCAAGAAGAAAAGTTCCTTAAAGAGAAATTGAAGTATTCCCTAGACTAGTTTTCTTACATACACACTTTTTAATTTATATATACTGGGCCAGGAGTGGTGGCTCACACCTGTAATCCCAGCACTTTGAGAGGCTGAGATGGGAGGATCACTTGAGGCCAGGAGTTGGAGACCAGCCTGAGCAACAGCAAGACCCCATCTCTACAAAAAATGGAAAAATTAGCCAGGTGTGGTGGTGCGCACCTGTGGTCCCAGCTACCTGGGAGGCTGAGGTGGAAGGATGGCTTGAGACCAGGAATTGGAGGCTATAGTGAGCTATGATTATGCCCCTGCACCCCAGCCTGGGTGATACAGCAAGACCCTGTCTCAAAAAAAAAAAAGTTATATATATAAAACGGTAATACGCCAAGGAACGCTCCTGTATTGAGATGTAATTATAACTGACATGATTGTCATGATTTTTGGACATGCTGCCTTCACACAATCCACTTACTAGATGGAATACCTCTTTATTAGATTACATACTGTCACTGTTGGAGAGAAAATCCCCCATTTGACTTTTTCTTGGTCTCTTTCTGCGGACTGAGTGGTTTCCTAGCCTAGTAGGTGATTACAGAATGTTTCTAATGGCTATAATCATTACTAACGGCAGTTCATTAACTTTTAAAAATTACCAAATATTTATAATGATAGCTTCCGTTCATTGGGAGCTAGTGTATCAGGCACTCTGTGAACACTTTGCATTCACTAATTCATTTAATCCCTTTAATGATGCTGTGAAGTAGGTTCTATGACTATCTCCACAGCCTGGATGAGGACACAAAGGCTCCAAGAGGTTAAGTGACTTGCAGGATCCCCCGGGGGATAGCTGGTGCTGTTAAACCTGTACTCAGCTCTTTCTCACTCCAAAGCCCGTGCCGTGATGCCTGCACACTGTAGAAAATTAGAAAACTCAGATAGCCACAACTAAAATTCACTCCCAGAGCTACCACCTAGCATAGCCACTCTTTACACTGTGGTATGTACCCTCCCAGACATTTTTCTGTGTATGTTTATATGTATTTTTTACTAAAAGTGGAGTAAATTTAGGGTTTTATAACTTGATTTTCCATTCAACAACATATCAAATATTTTTCCTTATCCTGTTATTAATTTTTAACTATGTAGCAAATATGACTGGGGCATTTGAGAGCTGGAATTTGAGAGAGTATGTAAGCTAACCTCATTTTGTATATGGAAAACTGATGTTCAAAGAGGTGAAATGATTTAAAAGTTACACAGCTGGCAGGAGCCTAGGTGTCCAGACTCCTAGTCCAATTTCTGCCTGTGGCTCTCATTCTGTACTCCCTAAGGCTACAGATATAGGTGAATCAGAAAAGACAAAACTCCTGGTATACAAATGTTAAGGCCTCCCGACCTAGGCGGAGTTGATGGGCACTGTAGACTCCATGCTTTTGATGGCAGCACTGAGGCCCATGGAAAGGCAGAAATTATCCACTACAACAGATCAGGGCTGGAGAAACCAAACTCCCAGCCTCTCCTTCTCTTCGCCTCCTGGAACCTGCCCTGAGCAAGGGGGCGGACAACTTGCAAGCCCTGCTTTCCCAGGCAGCCACAGGCAGAGTCCAGAAGCAAGGTTCTTATCCTCTGCTCCTATAAACACTCCCAGGTGTTTATATAGGTGCACAGTGGCAACCCCAGCTCCTCTACAGTGACCCCTCTTTGTAATAGCCAAGTCCACAGAAATGTGGCTCTACCCTGTGGCTTGAGTCTGTTTACAGCCCCAAGTCACACCCTCTCCTGCTGCCTCCCACTCCCTCTTCCAGCCCTTGAAACCCAAGTGCCCAAGCTCCCATCCCTCACCCACAGGACTTCCCAATCCTGGTCTCTGACCAGGAGGGCACCTGTACTGCCCCCAAACATGTCCATCCATGATAGAGTCTCTCCTGGCTGTCAGGAGGTCTTCCCAAGTCCAACTTAGTTCCCCTTCTCTGTAATCCAAGGGAAGTTTCTCTCCTTCTGCCTTTAGGAGCTGTAGTGTGGCTAGAAGGGGAAAAGCTACTCCCTTTTCTCTGTCTGTGTTGCCCAGAGAACTGGCATTCCTCCTTAGCCTCCCCAGCCCTGCCCTTATCGGGGCTGCCATTACCCCCATCTGCTGTCCTGGCAGGAACCATGCTGGTGCTGGCCATCCTGCTGCCACTGGTCTCCTTCCTGCTCCTCGCCACCATCCTCGCCTGCACCTGGAAGAGCCACCCCTCTCTCTGCAGAAAACTGGGTAGGACCTTCTGTCCTCACACGGATGGGTCAGCAGTGGGGCTGGGGGAGGAATAGCCAACTTCCCCGCTGCAAACCTTTCTGCCCCCCACACCGGCAAGACTCCCCATGCCTACCTGCAACGTAGGCATCATCGTCTTCACTCAGCCCCTCATTCTGAGGCCAGAGATGAGGGTGACAATAGTCTGTTCCTTCTGGGACTCCAGGTGGGCAGCCACACATTGTGGTGGGGTGTGAAGGGTGAAAGGCTGGGGGTCTGGGACCTGCCAGAAGCCCTACACCCCTTGCATCTTCCATTGCAGGATCCCTGCTCAAGAGGCGGCCAGAGGTAATGGGGAGGCTGGGAAGGCAGCGAGGAGGGGCGGAGGTGCTGGGGCCAAGGCCGGAGCAGGCAGAAAAAGAGTGTGCTGGCTTCTGCATTCATTCATTCATTCCGCTAAGGATTTCTGGGGCATGCTGCGTGCCAGGCACTGTGCTAGACGCTAGGGTACAGCAGTGAGCAGAACAAAGTACCTGCCCTCCTGGAATGTCCCTGCCAGAGTGAGAATGAAGTTAAACAAATACGTATTAGGTGGTGATAGCCGCTGAACAAAGCAGGGGAGGGGGACAGTGAGTGACAGTGGCAAAGGATGGAGGTATGCTATTCCAGACAGAGTGGACGGGGAGGCCCCTCTGAGAAGCTGATATTTGCGCAGAGAGCTGAAGAAGTGAGGAGCCAGCCGTGGCGCTGTAGGGGACAGTGCTCCGGGGGGTGCGAAAGGGAGCAGAGGTAGGCAAGTGGTGCGGGAACGAAAGAAAGGTGGGGTCTGAGGCCCTGCTCATTGGTGGGGTCTCTCTCCTGCAGGGAGAGGAATCAATTGACGATGGTGAAAGATGGGAGCCTCCGAAGGCCAACCCGCCTTTCCCTGACCTGGTAGAGCCACTTCTGCCCATCTCTGGAGACTTGTCCCCACCCTCTGTTGGGCTCCCGACGACCCCAACTTTGGAGGCAGAGGTGCTGCAACACGAGGGTCTCCCGGGCCAGACCAGGGAGCCAGAGATGGAGTCCGGGGAGCAGGGCCAGGTGGCCCACGGTGAGCTGATCGGGGACAGGCCTGCAGGCTGGCAGGGAGAAGGGAAGGGGGCAGATGGGAGGGGAGGCTGCAAGGAGGGAGGGACGGCTGGCAGGGAGAGAGTGCGGGCCAGATGACACAAAGAGACGAAAACAAAGGTGAGATAGAGATTCCGGCTGCCAGCCAGTGTCACTGCTAGAGAGAAGGGAGGAGACTGGACAACCCAGAAACGGAAATGAACACAGAGCTCAAGAAACCAGTACCAAGTAGGAGAGGGGACAGGGGACGGGACGGGGAGAAGGCTGGAAGAAGGTCGGGAGAGTTCAGGAAGCAGTGGGCCCCATGTTGGGGACCTTCCTTTTTCAACAGTGCTCCTTCAGCCTTCTCTCACTCTGCCTCTCTTCCCACAGGTACCAATGGCATTCATGTCACTGGCGGGTATATGACTATCACTGGCAACATCTACATCTACAACGGGCCAGTACTGGGGGGAGCACAGGGCCCTGGAGACCCCCCAGCTTCCCCAGAACCTCCATACCCCATTGCTGAAGAGGGTGACCCTGGCCCTCCCGGGCTCTCTACACCGTCCCAGGAAGATGGCAAAGCTTGGCACCTGGCCGAGACAGAGCACTGGGGTGCCACACCCTCTAACACAGGTCCAAGGAGCCAGTTTGTCACCCATGACTGATGACATCTGGGGCAAGGAAAGAGAAGGAAGACACAAGAGCACCTTCTCCCCAGAGGCTCCCCTACCCACACAGGACTCACAGGGGCCCGGGTAGGGCCCTGAGAGGCAGAGCCCTGAGGGACTGAGCCTCAGTCTCGAGAGCAGGGGTGGGCACTGCCCGGGTACAGTGTCCTCCACGGGACTCTCGCCACTGCCTGAGCAAGCCTGAGAACTTGTGGCAGGCCCACCTGCCCACCGGGGCCGTGGCTGCTCAGCCTCAGGCATGGACAGGGCGTATGATGCCCACTGCTGCCCACCATGGCATGCCGCACCTAAGCACCGCACTGAGGGAGCCACCACATGGCCACCTCCAAGGACGTCACCGGAACCGCTAGAGGATTCATGGTGCTCATCCCCAAGTTCCAGAGGCCCTTTGAGGGTCCACACTTCACATGGACCGAGGTAGACCCTACCTGAAGACGAAGTTACATGGAAGACACTCCCCTCCCCTCCCCTCCTAGAGGAGAGGAAAGGGAGTCATTGAAAACTGCACTTTGGTAGGATTACTAGGTGTGAGGGAGAGTTTTGGAAGGGGAGGAAAATTTTGAGTGTATTTATAAATTGTAACCACATGCAAATAAAGACGAGATTGAGACCCAGATAATTTATTTTCTTGGGATTTACCTAGAAACAGTATTCCATTGGGGCAATGTCAAAGACAAAGGTCAAGACATTAAAATATAATCCCACAAAGGTATTTTGATGAGGGACTGGTATATGTGGTAATGATAATATTAGTCAGTGATAGCTAATAACGTGCCAGGCAGTGTTCTAAAAGCTTTACAACATTGACTTATTTAGTCCTCACAAAACCCCATGAGGTAGACGCTATTGCTATTCCCATTTAACAATTGAGGAAACTGAGTCACAGAGAGAGTAACTTGCCCAATCAGCTGCAAATGGCAAAAACTGGGATTTTTTCACCTAGTTAGTCTGGCTTTAGAGGCTCCGTGGGCAAAGGAAAAAAAGACTTCACATACCACACCTTTCCAGAATCTCTTTGAACTGGTGGAATGGGCTGGCTTCCTCAGATAATGAGATCCCTGCGTGTGGCATGGGTGTTAACTCTCAAACGCCAGTCACCATGCAAGGTGAAAAGGGCCCTCCAAGGTTGGTGGAAGGGAAAGGTATGCATGTTAGACACAAAACGTGCGAGCCCAAGTTCACATTCTGGTGGTGAACAAAAACTAGGCAGGCCTCCTTCTAGCTCAGAAGGGGCACTTAAGGATTTTTTACTTTTCTTTGTTTCTTTTTGTCTTACTTTATTTTTTCCCAAAAAGAACTTTAAATCTTCTCAAGCCCGCTTATTAGTCAATGTTTAGGTCCCCCCAGAATTACCTACGATGCTGCCTAGCAGAGACAGACTGAGTTCGCACTGGCAGGGAAGCTGCTGCCAGTGGCTGTTCCTTCCATAAAAGGCCACCTGCCGTGCCTCTGATATGTTGCTGGGGTTCATCAGGATGGGGTAGCTGCAAAACACATACCCGAGGAAGCGTCTAATCCAACTGAGTGGATGGGTTATTTAAGGTTGACCATGAAAAAGTATTAGATCCAACTTCCTTTTTTAAGAAGTAAATAATGGTGAGCTGTATCTTTAGGTGGAGTTAAGTCCTCCCGCTCCTGCAGTATGCTAGACCCAGACAACATGAACCCTTAATGATTGTTCCAATGTGTTTAGATAAAAACAAATTTTATACATTTTTCAACAAAATAAAAGGACAACAACATTTTTAAAGAAATGGTGCTGAGGCACAGCCCTGTGTGACCCATTCGAGTTTAGGATTATACCTGCCTATGTTGATCTGCTAGCACTGCCCTAGCAAAGCACCGCAGACTGGGTGGCTTAAACAACAGAACTTTATTTTTTCATAATTCTGGAGGCTAGAATGCAGAGATCAAGGTGTCGGCAGGGAGGGTTTCTTCTGGGACCTCTCTCTCTGGCCCGCAGACAGTGTCCTGCTCCCTGCGTCTTCACATGGCCTTTCCTTTGTGCACAAGTGTGTCCTGATCTTCTCCTCTAGATTAAGGCCCCCCTAAAAAAAAAA
>CAUYRT010041406.1:0-41932 GCA_963574885.1 Lepilemur ruficaudatus
AGACAGAGTCTCACTCTGTTGCCCAAGCTAGAGTGAGTGCCGTGGTGTCAGCCTAGCTCACAGCAACCTCAAACTCCTGGGCTCAAGCAATCCTTCTGCCTCAGCCTCCCAAGTAGCTGGGACTCCAAGCATGTGCCACTATGCATGGCTAATTTTTTATATATACTTTTAGTTGGCCAATTAATTTCTTTCTATTTATAGTAGAGACGAGGTCTTGCTCTTGCTCAGGGTGGTTTCGAACTCCTGACCTTGAGCGATCCGCCCGCCTCGGCCTCCCAGAGAGCTAGGATTACAGGCGTGAGCCACCGTGCCCGGCCTACTTCTCCTTTCGAAGCCTCAGTTTTCTCATCTGTAAAATGGAAATAATAGTCTTCACCCTCATCTCACTGAGAATTGTGAGGGCAAAAAGATCTAATCCATATGAAAGCACTTTTCTAGTACTAACTGGTGAGCTGCCATGTTGACTTATGGCTGTTTTTGTTCTTTTCATTTTGCAAATGGTGCCCAGAGACCCATCCTCTCCTATCCTCCTGCCTCATGGGGACATCAGTCAGAGGAGGGTGGGGATGGGGAATGAGAGAGTCTGCGATAAATGCAGAATACGACTGGCTTCAGACTTCTTTACCTCTCCTATCCAGGGTGGCCTTGGCAAAAGAGGAAGTCAAATCTGGGATCAAAGGGTCCCAGCCCATGTCCCCCTCTGATTTCCTAGACAAGCTTATGGGGCGAACATCTGGATATGATGCCAGGATTCGGCCCAATTTTAAAGGTAAGAAACCTTCATCCTACAAAAGTCCCTCCCTCCCCACCACTTTTGGCAGCACACTACCCAGCCAGACCCTGTCACGTGCCACAAGGAAAGGAGGCTGGAGGTCCGGCGTTGGTTCTTGCAGCTGAGATGGGGCCTTTCCTCCCCTTTGCTCATGGGCCTGTGTAGCTAGCATTGCCTTCTCCCAGCAGTGGCCTGGCCTGAAGCTAAGGGAGGGAGTTCTGGGACCTGCTCCCAGTCTCCTGGAATGCCCTGCCAATGGGCTGTGCTTTGCTACCCTTAGGCCCACCCGTGAATGTGACCTGCAACATCTTCATCAACAGTTTCGGCTCCGTCACTGAGACCACCATGGTAAGGGGTCTCCCTGTTCCCTGCTTCCACTCTAGGGTGAATAGGAGAAGCCCACCAGATAGTAAGCATTTCCTCCCTCTTCTGTCCTCTCCCTGTTTTGTGGTCACGGCCAAAACCATGGGATGTCTGAAGTTGGTCACTGGGATGACATTTTTCCCTAGCTCTGGATTTCCATGGCTAAAGACAGACTAGTCTAAGCAGCAGATGGTGAAATATGTGAAGTAGCTTGGTGCAGAGCACTGGCTTTGGAATCAGACAAACCTGGGTTCAAATCTGGACTCTACTATCTTATAGTTGTGTTACCTTAGGCAGACTACTTAAATTTCTCTTTGCCTCAGTGTCCCCATTTATAAAATGGAGATCATGACAACACTCTCCTCACAAGGTTGGTGTGAGATTTAAATGAGATGATGCATATAAAGAAAGCACTTAGCAGAGAGCCTGGCACATAGTAAGTGCTTAAATGAAGGCTTTTCCCCATGCCCATCTCTGCCATATCAGCCCAAGACAGGCTCCTTCTCCAGTGGAAAATGCCCACCGCCCTCGAGTTGCACTCCCAGCATTTCCTCCTCATGACTCTCCTGCCCATGCAGGCTGGCTGGGGCCCTGGGAATAGCACTGCCTCTGATGGGATGCCTCTTTGCACCCTCCCAGGACTACCGGGTAAATGTCTTCTTGCGGCAGCAGTGGAATGACCCACGCCTGGCATACCGAGAGTATCCTGACGACTCTCTGGACCTCGATCCCTCCATGCTAGACTCCATCTGGAAGCCAGACCTGTTCTTTGCCAATGAGAAAGGGGCCAACTTTCATGAGGTGACCACAGACAACAAGTTACTGCGCATCTTCAAGAATGGGAATGTGCTCTACAGCATCAGGTGCACCTGGTGAATGGCCAGGAGAGTTTGCATCAAGGGAAAGAAGGCAGATGGAGGCTGAGGAGTGGGAGGAGGGTTCCCCTGTGCTGGGCTGGGCCCCAGTAAACCAATGTCACTTCTTTCTTTCTGTCCCCACCCCACCAGGTTGACCCTCATTTTGTCCTGCCCGATGGACCTCAAGAACTTCCCCATGGACATCCAGACCTGCACGATGCAGTTGGAGAGCTGTAAGTGTCTCTAGAGAGTCACAGAGCAAGGCCTGGAATAAAAGCTAGTTAACCCCATCCCGCAGGATTTCACACAGGAAAAGGACCATGCAGAGTGGGGAGGGACTGGCCCAAGCACACCCAGTCAATTCTTGGCACAGATGAGACTAGGAGCCAGGGATCTCTAACCCCTAGCCCAGTGTGTTTTACCATCCCCACACTATTTGCTGATCTGGCTGTTCCACAGGGCTAGGGAATGGGGAGATGCTAGCCTTACATACAAATGTGCTCATGCTGGTTGTGGGGGGCAATTTGAGGGGCACCTTCTCTGCCCAAAGATATGGTCCATCTCACCATGCCTGAAGTCATTCTACCTTTACTCCCCTGAGTTAAGATGTTGAAGATGCCTATAAAAATGCCAGTATTTGCAAGGTGGGGGCACACTTTGAACCCTGATTCCCCATGAACACAGATAACCTATGTAGAGAAGTAGGAGAGGATAGTTCTAGGCAGAGGACAGTGCCTAGAGTGGAGAGGTCAGCCAAGGGCTCCTCTGTGGCAGGGGTGCCAGCCTGTAGGGACTGCCCAAAGTGGAAAGGGGCCAAAGGATGACAAGGCTGGACCATCACCTATTTCCACTCCTTCTCCATCTCCTGGGTGAGGGGAGACCGTGAGATCAGGAGACGCCCCCTCGGTGTTTAGAGAAGAAGGCTTGTAAGGTTGTTTTCAGCTGTGGTCAGCTCTTTAGAGTTCATAAACCACTTTCACGTCCAGCCTTTCATTATCCCTTAACAACAACTCTGAAAAGTGGGTAGAGTGGCTACTATTATCACCATTTTATAGAAGTGGAAGTGACTTACCCAAAGTCACACAGGTACTCTGGGTCAAAGCCCTACACTGGATGTCTGTGAACCTTGGTGTTTCTACTCCCATCCCTACCTGACATGTGCGAATATAATCATATATGTGGCATGAGCCTTCTTGAACTGCTAGCTATCTGTGAACGACTTGGCATGTTCAGATATTAGCTCTCAATCTGTCCCAATTCAAGGCCCTGGCTAGGAGTCTGTAGTATGCACATTGTCCCATGCATGACTGGCAGGATATAAATAGCTCTCTCCTCCCTGAGGTGAGGTGGCAGAAGCCCTGACTCTGGGGCTGGCTCAGATCAAGACATGTGGTTGGTACACATGCTTACTCCCCTGGGCTTGAGATATGGCAGGAGGCTCCCAGCTGGGTTCCTTGACATCTTTCCAACCGTCTTGACCTGCTTTCTAGGTCTGCCAGAATAATTTCTGTTTGGGCCTTCCTTGAGCTTGAGAACTGAGTAGGAAAGGAGTCTGGAATCTTTCTGATTTACCAACTTAGGAGGGACCCATGAGACAATGACCAAGTACCCCCTTCAGAAAAGTTTCCCTTTCCAAGATGAGCATGAAGCTCCTAAACCCCAGGCCTGACTCATCGACTGTTCTCTCCTACCAGTTCTAACCCTATCCCTACCCCCACCTAACACCCACACTCTGCAGCCCTCTGCCATCTCTGTCACTTTCAGTTGGCTACACCATGAATGACCTCGTGTTTGAGTGGCTGGAAGATGCTCCTGCTGTCCAAGTGGCTGAGGGGCTGACTCTGCCCCAGTTTATCTTGCGGGATGAGAAGGATCTAGGCTATTGTACCAAGCACTACAACACAGGTAAAAATCAGGATCTTTACTGGCTATGAGCCACAGGAGAACCTTCAGATGCGAAGCAAAGGGACAAAGCAGCCAGCCTCTACTGAAGGCCCAATCTATGCCAGATGTGGTGCCAGGTGCTTCATATATCATATCTCATTGTGATAGTGATTATCAACACCATTTTTTCAGAAAAGGAAAACCGAGGTTCTAAGAGGTTAAATCAATTGTCCAAGTGACATAGCTAGTAAATGGCAGGTTTAGAATTCACATCCAGATCTGTGTAACTCCACAGTCCATGTTCTTGTCCCTGTCACGTGCTGCAGAGCAAATGGGCCTGTTACAGTGAGTGGCAGGAGTTTCCCACTTTTCCTAGCGCCAACTCTGTGTGGAAGCTGGGGCATGCATGTCTGAGAGTGATCAGCGGCTGTGCTGAACGGGAAGGGAACAGGCCTGAGAGCAGCAGCCAGCTTACCGTGCCCACCTCCCACTGCTGCCACCACTGTCCTGCTCTCATGAGCTGCCTTATTTTCCCAGGTGTGAAACAAGAGCCAAAAAGTGGAGAAGGGCTGCTTTTTAGTCTGAGCATCTGCCCCCTGCAGCTCCTCATTTCCCCTGGCAGTTTGGCTGCCAGGAGCTCTGACCCTGAGACAGAGGCAACAGGCTGAAGAGGAAAAGGTCCTGGGTCCCTCGCATGGTACCCTGATATGCTTTGGGTGCTGCCCCATGAATATGTGTGTGCATATACATGGGGGTGTGGGGAGTGGGGAGAGAAAAGGCCACTGAATTTAGATGCAGGTGGGAGTGCAAACTGGTATAACCTTTTTGGGAAAAAAGTTGGCAATCTGTATATAGGTCAATGGTTTTCAAACTTTGGTGTGCATTATATTCCCCAGGGGAGTCTGTTAAAATGTTGATTCCTGGGCTCTATCTCTCAGAGATTCCGATTACATACACTTGGAGTAATGCCCATAAATCTGTCCTTTAACAGGTATCCTGAGGATTCTGATGCAGGTGGTCAAGGAAACATACTTTGAGAAACCTTAGTCTAGAAACTCAAAGTTTTTGGCTACTTAATTATCCAGGAATCCCACACCTTGGAATGTATTATAAGGAAATATTCCAAAATATTACATTGACTTTAAAGCCCAAGGGGGCTCCTGGGTCACTGTTTATACTAGCAAAAACTTGAAACTGTTCTAAATATTCGCCAATAGGGCAGAGGTTAAGTAAATTACATGGTGTATCTGCCTGGTGGAATAGTATGCAGACATTAAAAAGGATGCTTACAAGGTGCTTATATCAACGTGGGAAAGCACGAGTGAAAGAAGGTAAGATTCAGAGTTATACACACAAAATGATTACATTGTAGAGCAAGATCCTATCTCAAAAAATAAAACCAAAACCAAAAAAAAAAAAAAAACCGCTATTACACAAAGAAAAAAGAAGGAGAGGTGGGACGGGAAAGAAAATATAGGTACTTAGTAAAGGCATGTTGTGACAAGAAGCCGAGGTGGGGTGAGGTATGGTGGACTCAGAAACAGTAGGTGGTCACAGCACCCTACAATATGTCAACACCTTAATTGGTCATTGATGAAATCACTGGCCTTGAGGAGTCAGGTAGGCCTGATAAGACCAGAACAAAGTAACATACACATCCTCTCCTTTTTGCTTGGGTGGTCCTGAGCCTCTGCTTCTGAGAGAAGCTCTGACCTAGTATTTTCTTAGCCTTGGGGCCATGGGAAGCAGGATAAAGTGAAGAAGGCTGGCAAGGGAGGCCAAGCATTGGTCCATGTGCTTGTGGCCAATGCACTTTTTGTTGGTGGAATAGATTACTGCTGTCTGATGCCCTATGGAAACCTGCTGCCTGCTGTTCAGAGCTGGTCTCTGTTGGGCATTGTTTCCAGATGTTTGCTAGCCAGCTCTTCTCACTTGCTTAAGACACAGGCAGTGTTTATCCCAGTGAATTGTTGCTAGAGAGCTTCTGTTCTGGGGTACTATCAAGTGCAGACCAGGCTGCTGAGATCTGAATGGAGTCTAAGCTAATCGCTTTGTTAATAAAGATAACAATAGTAACAGCTACCTATGTGCCCGACACCTCAAACACATGATCTCATTTAATTTTTCCCGTAGCCCAGTGATGGCGTTGGTATTGTTATTACTGTTTTATAGGCAAGGAAACTGAAGCTCAAAAAGCTTGGGTGTTTTGCCCAAGGTCACACAGCTAATAAGTGGAAGGTTCAGGATTCAAACCCAGGGAGTCTGACTCTGGAGCCCTCCTGCTCTTTATCCTCTTGCTGTGCTATCATGTGAAAGTGCTAGGAGCAAGAGGCCACGTCTTCGATGGCCGCTCTGAGAGTTTCCTTAGTACATACATCTGGCACTAACTGGGGCCATTTTGAAAGGCTCATTTATTGGCCCAACTGAGGTACCCAGAGGCTGGCCAGCAGAGATCAGGTGCCCTAGTCTTACCCTAGTTACCTCAGGTTCAGCCATAGGCCAGGGACCTCAACCCTGATACATCACCTCTTTTCTTGCAGGGAAATTCACCTGCATCGAGGTGAAGTTTCACTTGGAACGGCAGATGGGCTACTATCTGATTCAGATGTACATCCCCAGCCTACTCATCGTCATCCTGTCCTGGGTCTCCTTCTGGATCAACATGGATGCTGCTCCTGCCCGTGTGGGCCTGGGCATCACCACCGTGCTCACCATGACCACTCAGAGCTCTGGCTCTCGGGCCTCTTTGCCTAAGGTGAAGAGACATGCAAGGGAACTTGTTTGCTCTAAGGCTCTCCATTTCCCATTCATCCCATGTGCCCTCCTGCTCACTATTTATCTTGGATTTAAGGTTGAGAAAAGCCACTAAGCAAGAGCTGGTGTCTTGCATTCTCTCTTCCCCCAGAACATATTGCTAATGGCATTGCTAACAATGTGGAGGCTGTAGTTAGCGGTGCTGTCTGCTTAGGGAATGAGTAGAAACAGTGCCTTACCTACTTTGACTTTCTTTAGGAAACATTAGCATGTCCAAGACCAAAAGACCCTTAGCAAGGAGAAAGTCCTATTCCCTCATGGTACAGATAAGGAGAATAAGTGAGGTAAAATGACCTTCTCAAGGTTATGCCCTACAAGAAATAACCAAAGAAGTATCAGGATTTTGAACCAATTTCTGTCATCTTACTATTTCAGAAATCAGGTACAATTACAAAGAGCTCTAGAGACAGTGACCATTCTTTGGGGATGAGAGCATTTGGAGGTAGCAAATAGCAATTAGAGTTAGTGGACTCCGGTCATCTGGGGCCTGGTGATGTTTTGATGATGCAGAAATATTTGTGCTGATGAGACTGTGCAGAGGTTTTCCCTGCCTCATATCATCATGTAGGGAATTTAGAGGTCACCACAAAGTCCTTATAGTCAACAAGGCTCTGAGTAAATCAAGGAGCAAGGCCATTTATTCATTCAATAAATATTTATTGAGCATGTACTACGTACCAGGCACTGTACTTTGTCATGGAGAAATGATGGGAAATGAAAGCAACACAATTCTTTGTGGATCTTACAGTGAATATATTCCCTCTTGTACTGATTTGTTGGGAACCAGGCCCTGTGATCTCCTATCTCTCAGTGCTTATTTCTAGTAAGACTTTTTATTGGGAACTTAAACAGGGGATAATTTGGGATATCCTGGTAACTTTGTAAATTAGCTACATGGAGTAGTGGTTGAGATTAGGAGATTAGAGTCAGGCAGATTGGGGTTTGAGTACCAGCCTCATCATTAACTAACAGCATGGCCTTAGGTAAATTTCTTAACCTCTCCATCTCCTTGTTTGTAATATGGGAATAAGAATTTTACCTCTTCCAGAGGGTTACTGTGAAAAATAAATAATGTATGAACACACAGGACAGTGTTTGGCACATAGTAACTGCTCAATAAATGTTAAGTATTGTTATAATTATTAATACCAGGTGTCAGGGTTGAAAAAATTGAGATTGAGTGGTGGATCTGGGATGAAAGCAGCTGGTGTTGTTCCCAATTACTTTTGAATTGCCAGGAAACCTTTGAGGCAGTCCAGACCCCAATAGGGATAAACAGTGACAAAGCTCGGATCAGGATCAAGTGTCCCAGGAAAAGTTGTCAGAGATCATTTTCTGTAAATGTATTTCCTAGATGGACAGGGATATTGATGAGGCTCTGAGAGGCAAGCTGGACTTAAGCAAGGGCAGCAGGGCCGGGCTGGACTGTGGTGGCTGTGTTTTGATAGTGGCCTTGTATGGAGATCAGAAGCAGAAAAGTAGTTCAGACCCAAGAACCCTGCCCTAGTTTATTGCCTCTGCCACGCAAAGAGATTCTCCTTTAACTCGGGGATGTAGTGCAATTTATGCCTTATTCTTGCCAAGAGAATTTCCTTTTCTGGTCCCCTCCTGTGAGTGAACAGCATCCATCTGCTCCCAGGAATTACTTAGTTTCCTCATTTGTAAAAAGTGGACTTCATTGGAGATTTGTTTGTTTGCAGCATTTGGTGCCTTCTTGTCAGATTTTAGTGACTTTTTCATGGCCTCATTGGCCAGTAAGCAAAATATCCAGGCATGTACCCCAAACTAAATAGCCTCATTAGCCAGCCCCACAGAGCAAGGGACTCAGTAAACCAGGGAGTATCTGCTCACTCTTGAGTTTGTGCAACACTAGGTTTGGTGGGAGCCCCAAGGAAAGAGATGGAGCCAGGCCAGGGGCTTCTGAAAGCCACACCAATCCCCTCACCACCCCAATATAACTATAGTGTTCAGGATGAGAGTGGGAGAGGCTTACTTTGTAAGGGAACTCAGCTAGGGTGGCCATTCCCATGTTCCCAGGAAACCATTCCTTCTTTGTCCTTATGGGGCCACCCGAGGGTACTGATCACCATCGTTTTGCCAGGCCTTTGATCTCCTTAACTGCAGGTGGCTCAGAGAAGAACGGAAGGGCTAAATGGAGGCTTTTACCAGAGACTGGCAGACTAGACCTAAAGTTGCAGCAGGGAGGAAGGACCCAATTTTCTCTAGATCCTGTAATCTAAATGACCTACGACTCTTTGGGCAGGTAGATATCTCTTGGTGAGGAGGGCAAAGAGAGAAGCAGAAGCCAGCAGAGACAAACTCATTGCTAAACCATCTATCCATCCATTCATTAAAAAAAATGTATTATGTGCCAGGCATTCAGATAGACATTGGAGATAGAACAGTGAATGAGATAGAAACAGTCCCTGATGTCGAAGAGCTAGTGAAGGGAATGGCTAGGTGTGTGATGGATGCTAAGAAGGTGTAGATAACCTGGGCACATATAGCAGGACAACCAACAAGACTGAGATGATCAGGGAAGGCTTCCCAGAGGATGTGGTATCTAAAGTGAAAGCTGAAGGATAAGTCAAAGTTATTTAGATAAGGAAAGGGGAAGGAAGATCAGCTCCTTGGGAAACAACCGAAATAGTTCACCATGGCAGAATCATAGATTGTAAGAGGTGCGATGAGACTGAAGAGGTAGGCAGAAGCCAGATGTCATGGTAATGGGAGCATAGACCATATCAAAAGGGTAATACAGAACTACTGAAAGGTTGTGAGCAAGAGAGTGATATGATCAGATTTATATTTTGAAACAAAAACTCTGGCTGCTGTTTGGAGAACAGATTGGAGGTGGCAAGAGTAGATGCAGGGAGACCATTTAGGAAACTGTTGCAGTTTTTCAGATGACCAAGAATAGTGAGTGAACAGATACCTGAGATTTTTAAAGACCTATCATTGACATTCTCATCATTAACAAGACTTTCTTCCTGGTGCTTAGGGTGTCCTTTCTTTTGATGGTCCAAAGTGCCTTCTTGGCCCTCCCTTGTCATTAACTCATTATTGATCTTCATAGAAGGTATTTGACATCCCTGGGGCACAGTGGGACTAGGGGATGGTGAATGAAATAGGATGCCTTCTTACTAAGTGGCAAAGTGAAGACACCAACGGATTCTTAATCAGGGTGGCCTAGTAATCCACAGCCACCATCTCAGACATTGCCCAAAAGAGGTAAAGTGGTTTTCTCACCCTTAGCCCTGTTGCCATTTGCGCTGTAGGATATTTGGCAGCATACCTGGCCTCTAGCCATTAGATGCCAGTAGCCATCACTAGCCCAAAATTGTGCCACCAAAAATGTCTCTAAACATTGCCAAATGCCCCTAGGATGGGCAGAGTTGTCTCCAGTTAAGAACCACTGAGGTTGAAGGTTTAACCTGTGAAGCCCGCTCCTTATCTGAAGTCTGCAGCACCCTCATTGCTCAACATAGCAGAGGCTGATGAAATAAGTGGCCTGTCTCAAATCCTCCTCCTGCTGGGGAGCACTTTGGGGTGAGCTCGGTGGCTCAAAACTATATGGGGAGGCAACCTGGCTGAGGAGGTGAAAAATTCTCTTAAACTCAAGCTCTGTCCCTCTTCCTGGCCCCACCTAGCTGCATCCCTGTTCTAGGAGAAGCCAGTGTTCAACCTGCACAAAGGAAGTGAGAAAGAAAAGTACTTAGAGGCTGCCAAGGCAGGTAGTGAGAGGAGAGCACTAGGGGCTGGTTAGGTGGGTGCCAACAGTGCTTTGCAATTTGCAAAGCATCCTTACAGGAGGTAGGTGGTGCACCCTTGGGATCCCTGCCCTGTTCTTCTCTCCAGGTTGAGAGATGAGGCCACAGCTCCCTCCTCAGCTCAATTCTTCAGCAGCGCCTTTCGCAAGGAACAGCAGGAAAAACCACAGGGTCTAGGGAAGAACAGGGGTGGAAGAGGGAAAGGCAGGAGCTCCTAGTCTGTCAAACTATAGGCTTTGGCAATGCACCTGAATCAAAAGGACCCCCAAGTCCTAGTGCTACCTTCTCACTGGGTAATCTTGGCTAAGACTCTCTCTGAGCCTCAGGCATCTTCACGTGTGTCACCTGGGAATCATGAACCCTGCCCAATTAGCACCGTGGCTGTGAAGATCCCAGGAGATAACAGAGGGAAAACAAATAGTGTTCATGTTCGTTGCTGTTTATTGAAAGAAAGGAATCAAGAGAAGATAAGAAAGAAAAGAATAATCAGAAGCAGAAGCAGAAGCACAAAAAGAGTAAAGAAATAGAGGAAAAGAAGTATGGGAAGGACAGGCAGGTAGAAGTAGAAGGTGGAGAGTGCAGAGAGGTGGAGGAGGATAGGCAGCCCGATCTCTTTGACGTGGGCCTTCAGACAATGGGACGTATGGTGGAAAGCTTCTTTAAAAACCAGAAGAAATTCAGGATAAAACTGAAGAACATCAGGCAATTGATACGGGCTGGAAACCCACTGCATAGGCCATGGAAGGACTCCGGGAAAGTTGACTCTTCTGTTGGTGGATGTTGTAGGTGTCATATGTGAAGGCGATCGACATCTGGATGGCTGTGTGCCTGCTCTTTGTGTTCGCTGCCCTACTGGAGTATGCTGCGGTCAATTTTGTCTCCCGTCAGCATAAAGAATTCATACGACTTCGAAGAAGGCAGAGGCGCCAACGCATGGTGAGTACAACTAGGGAGAGGCCCACTGCCTTTCTCCTTTGGACTCCTTCCTCCCTACTACTCCTCCCATAAACTAAGATCCAACGTAGTGGTGCAAGGACTAGACAGGCATTCGCAAGACCTGGATTCTATTCCCAGGCTGGTCACAGTTAAGCTAAGACTTGAACCTCTTTAATTCTGTTTCCTTATCTGTCCAATGGGACATTAATCCCTGTGAACCATATAGTAGTGATTGATTAAGAGCATGGGCACAATGCCCGGCACAGAATAAGCACTGAAAATGTTAGCTAGCATTAGAACCTTATCAAGTTAGCCAATATGCAATTGCTTTGAGAAGTAGTGATGGTTACTCCTGGCTCTCCCCTCACCCCAGAGGCTCGCCCCTTACCCCAGGTTGTCATACACTAACTGGTGGTTAAGAATTCAAGAATCAGGCATTGGTGCCTTTTTAGGCAAGCATTATAAGAGGGTCCCCATAACTAAGCTGGAATTGAAAAACCACTACTTGCCTCTTCTTGCTGTTGGACTTCTCTTTGATCTTCATTGGGCGCATCAGAGTTGTTGGGCTTGAGCTGTTGTTCTCCCTCACTCTTGTCTGTTAACCCCATTTCTTCTACAGTAGAGTGATCACCTGGGGAAACATAAGAGAAATCTTGTCGTCATGACAACAGAGGCAGTTTATCCCCCAACTGCCCAGACAATAGGTGCTAGGTAAGTTGTCATGACAACCGAGGTGCCTGCGCCACCCTCACAGAAGCAGGTGTCCAATTATGAGCAAAGCTGAAAGCTTTTGCTGAGCTACCTACTGGTTGCTTAATCACCAGAGAGACAGAATTCTGGTTTGTCTTGAGCTCTGAATCCCTGTTTGCTGCCTAATCCTGGGACTCTAAAACCAAAGGGACAAGTGCATAATGACCTCTGGGTGCATAGGAAACAATGATCTGAACCCACTGTTAAAATCCTGGCTCTAGGCTGTTTGGGCCACACCAGCACAAGGACTCTTCCTAACACTCCACCTCCCACTTCGGCTGCTCTGGGGCACCCCTACCATATGTCTGCACTAAAAATATCTCACAAACCACCTCTGTGGTTTCATGTGGCTCGTTAAGGTCCCTTTCTGCTGAGGGCAGGGCTCCTGTCTCAGTTAGTGGTTTGTCTGAATTTATCAATTCTTGCCTCCCTTTAGGCCTTCCATTGGGCCCTGGGAGACATGCCCTCTAGTGGACTGATCCACAACTGCATCTCCTTGAGTAGATCTCATTCTTCATGAGACCTAAAAGCCTTTTTCCGTCCCATACCACGGATTAGAAAAGAAATAGAGAGACCTGGCAGAAGGGCAAGAAAAGATGATGCTCCCTTTTCTAAGCTAACTGTCCCCATCCCCTCTTTGGCTGTGTCAGATCTCCCTACAGGTACCAAACTCTTATCTTCATAGGGGTTTCTATCTTGATGCCTTCTCAATGCCTACCTTGGAAATGAAGAGCAGGCTGCCAACCAATCCAGAGTCCTTTTGCCAGCTAAATTGCCTGTGTGGATGTCCCAGCAACAAAAGGCTGCCAGAGTTACTGTAGAGCTACTCCAGGTTGACACTAGTCCCACCTCCTTCCCTGCACCCCTCCAACTCCCAACTGCCCACAGCCTGTCCCCTCCTGCTCACATACACATCACTCCTGAGCTCATAATGGAGCATGTCATAGCCAGGGCTCAATTATTACAGAGTTAAGACAGCATCCTGGGCCCTCCTTGCTGAGGACCCTGGAGCCTGCCTGAAAGTGGGCTGAGGCTTATTACAAATGTGAATAAAACCTGAAAATCAAACTTGTGCCATTAATCATGTCACTTTTTCCAGTCTTCTAAAGCCATTGCCATCCCATTGCCTGTAGCAGGAATCCTCAAGGTACCAAGCAGGCTGAAAAAAGTTGATGGAGAGTTAATCCATTTCTAGAACCTCTCTCTGGGCCTTCCTGTTCCAGGTAGAGAAGCAGAAGTCCTCTGTCTGAGAGGAGCCCTGCCGGAGGAGGGAGGGGAATCCATAACATTTTCAGGGAACCCTTAGCCAAGAGCAAATTAGGAATGTTCTAGGAGTCAGCCAGCAGTTGACCCAGCTCCAGGCAGGGTCCTTTTCTTCTCTAATCTCTCCTCACCCACCCATCTCCATGGCATGGTGGTCTCCTTCCATGTCAGTGTCTAAAGCGGTTTAATTTTTTCAGTATACTCCTACTTTGTCTTCCCAGCTAGTCCATAAGCCTCCCAGGGAAGGGGGAAGCTCTCTTTTTCATCACCTCAGCAGGTTTTCACACCAGGCTCTGGCCACAGCAACCGCATAACCCAGCCTACCAACTTTTGCAGGCTGATTGGCAAGGGCTCCCTCTCAAACTGAATAAGTGAAAGCCTTGCCATGATCAACAGAGTAACTTGAGAACTAGAAGAAATTTCAAAATACTGCCCAGTCCTCTCAGAGACTTGGTCCCAGAACCCTGGTCACCTCTCTGCATCCTTTGGCACCTGCTTCCATTCCCCATTCTCCAATCTCTTTTCTTCCAGCCTCTCTCACTTTAATGTATATCCCTCCTTCCCATCTCCACACCTTACCTCCTACCCTGTGCGTTCTCTCCCCAGCTTGCTTTTGGAATATCTTCCCTCTCCAGCTTCTCAGCCCTTCTCCCCTATAAACAGCCACACAAAAAACTTTCTATTTCAACAGCCATGGAAGCCACAAAGTGGCATTTAAGGCTCCATTATCCCTCCTCAGCACACACAGATATCCCTCAGAATTTGAACTAAATGGATAATATCCAAATGCAGGACCACCTACCCTTGGATTTCAGGCCACCTATCTTCGATTCCTCAACTACAAGAAGTACAATATGTTAAAATCAAAAAGAGGGCCGGGTGCGGTGGCTCACGCCTGTAATCCTAGCACTCTGGGAGGCTGAGGCTCAAACTCCTCAAACCAGGAGTTTGAGGTTGCTGTGAGCTAGGCTGACGCCACGGCACTGTAGCCCAGGCAATAGAGTGAGACTCTGTCTCAAAAAAATAAATTAATTAAATTAAATTAAAAAATCAAAAAGAGCCTAGAGCAGCTTACTCTATTGGCCGTATTTTCTCTCCCATGCGAAATAGCTTTTTTTCCAGCCTGGGAAATGTTAAATATTTCCAAAAAATACCCTCTAGATTTACTGTGATTGGAGAAAAGGGAATATAATTGGATCTACAGAAACAGAAGTAGCAGTTGGATCCGACTTTCTCCTTCAGAGATTTTCGGCAAACATTCCATGCTTATGTCCTCTAGCTGGGCTGCTGAGGGGATCAAGGTGAACAGTGGGGAACAGGGTGGCCTGAGGGACACTGAAGTGGACAGCAAGGGAGAAAATCCTTTTACTTACTGCCCTCATTTCTGAATTCCTGTGAGATATTTTGTTTGTCTCTGGTTCGCCATCTCTAAAATGGGTCCACCACAACCTCTCCTGTCAGAATAGTGTGAAGATGGATTAGAGAACAGTGTGAGGTGAGTCAGGGCCTCTGGTGAATGAGGCTATGGAAATAACTTTGAGCAGAGAGCTAATGCTGCCCCACTACAACAACTCAGAGTCAAAGTATGACTGCAACAGTGAACTGCTTCTGGCCCACACATGTACAACTCTGTCCACAAAGACTCTGACAAAATCAAGGGTTGGCAGATTTAGAGAGATTCTTCTTTTTTTTTTTTTTTTTTTTTTTTGTGAAAGGGTATCACTTGTTTGCCTGGGCTATTGTGCCATGGCCTCAGCCTAGTTCACAGCAACCTCAAATTCCTCGGCTCAACCTCAAATTCCTAGGCTCAAGCGATCCTCCTGCCTCAGCCTCCCGAGTAGCTGGGACTACAGGCATGCGCCACCATGCCCAGCTAATTTTTTCTACATATTCCAGTTGGCCAATTAATTTCTTTCTATTTTTTTAGTAGAGACAGTGTCTCGCTCTTGCTCAGGCTGGTCTCTAACTCCTGAACTCAAACGATCTGCCCACCTCGGCCCCCCAGAGTGCTAGGTAGAGAGATTCTTCACCAGTGCTTTTCTAGAGGCCAAAGGGCATCAGGCCACTGTGCAGGGTGGGGCAAGGAGAAAGTGTTTTTCCTGCCAAGTACTTTGTAACAGTAAGATTCTCTTCTGAGTTGGATCTTCAGTTTGAGACCTGAGAGGATACTGGCTTCACAAGAGCAAAAAGCCATCCCTTTCCCTATATTCTGAAGCACGTGGTTCATCAGTCCCTTCATACATTCAGCGGATATCTACTGAGTGCCTGTTAGTTTCCAGGCGCGGTGCTAGGCACCGGGGAGACAGCACGACCAAGCCTGATACCGTTTCCCAAGTTTATACTACGAGCCCACAGGCAGCACAGAAAAAAGATGGATTCTGTTGGCGAATCTCCAGCCTGAGCGTGCCTGCCCCCGACGTCCAGTAACTGGCCAGCTTCTGGTGATGTCATAATCAAGGGTTACTGGGACCCAGCACACCAACGTCTCATCTATGAAACCACTTTTCATAGTGGTTTCAGTGGGCTGCAGAGGTCCCATTATAAAGACCCTATGATGTCTCTCTAACTGCAGAGAGTGTTTAAAACCTACTTTCTCCACATTTTATACACACACACACACACACACACATACACATATATATGTTATACCCATAAAATATACACTTGTTCTTTTAACTTATAGTAAATGCCTCAGGTAGCTGTAGGGTGATCAACTTTTCCTGATTTGCCTTGGACTCCCCCAGTTTTAACAGTGAGAGTCTCAGGAACCCCCTCAGTCCTGGGCAAACTGAGATGGTAGCTGGCATCATCCTACAAGGGGCCACTGCACTTCAGGTGATTTCTTAGACACCTGAAGCTTTTATTCCAAAACTATCAATGCTTTTTAAAATAATAACCATCTTTAAAGGAAGTGTTTCTCAACTCTGTCCTTTAGAAGTAAATAAAATTAGGCTTGTTTGGGTCATATATAAAATAAGAGTAAATAGGCTATGAGTGGGGGCCTAAGGGCCTCATATATAAGTAAAGCTCTCACTATTGATCACTCAGGGGCTTTGGCCCACTCTCTCTCTCCCTCTCTGTCTCTATCTCTATTTCTCTTTCTGTTCCCATCTCTATCTTTTATCTCTCTCTTTGTATCCTTACTTCCTGGCTCCCAGCTGTGTCGTAGCTACTTAAGGTTGTCAGCTGATTATTGGAGAAATGGCCTTTCTGCAGTCTGCCCCATTAATTAATGCTTATATAAAGTTTACCTCTTCTGTGTTAATGTATTTATCATAAGGCATGCATTGTCTATGAATGGAATACGCATTGTTACCCTGGCTGTACCGACCTCTATTTCAAATTTACAGAGAATCGTGCATAGCTGCAATAGAGTGAGCGGCCTTACCCTAATTTAGATAACCCATACGGTTATTTTAACCTTTTGGAATTTTCAGCTTTAAGTCGAGATAACTTTTTAAAAAGATACTATATGCAAGAACTAATTAGAAGCTTTTGAAAGTCATTAAAGTCAAGTGCACTAAGTTTAAATATCTCAGCTTCGCTGGCTAATGGTTTTGTTGTTCTGTTTATTACCAGTCAGAGATAACTTGACATTGAGATGTCCCTCTCACAGTGGCTGGCACTTCACTAGGTTTTAGATGTCTCTGGATGATGTTATGTATTTTATAAAGGCAGCTCGGGGCCTATCTGCAAACGGAATCATAACATATACCATACATGCCACATACTGCTGCTTAGCATACATCTATCTTATCAGTAGTTCTATAGCCATAAAAAGCATACAGTGGGCCTGTGTGCCCAGCCACATTGCCTGCATAGCATCACCTATGAGATATTAATGTGTGGCCTGGTCTCTGTCCTTCTGCCTTAGAGCTTTGACCTCAAATTCTGCCTTTTCTTCCTTCAGGAGGAAGATATCATCCGAGAAAGTCGCTTCTATTTCCGTGGCTATGGCTTGGGCCACTGTCTGCAGGCAAGGGATGGGGGTCCAATGGAAGGTTCTGGCATTTATAGCCCCCAACCTCCAGCCCCTCTTCTAAGGGAGGGAGAAACCATGAGGAAACTCTACGTGGACCGAGCCAAGAGAATTGACACCGTCTCCCGGGCTGTCTTTCCTTTCACTTTCCTCATCTTCAATATCTTCTACTGGGTTGTCTATAAAGTGTTGCAGTCAGAAGATATCCACCAGGCACTGTGAATAGGGTAGAGGCTATAGAGTCCAGCTGCTGGCTTCCTCCTTCCTCCTGGGTGGCTTTCCTCCTCCTTTAGACTCCATCAGGGGCTTGAACAGTTCCTTCCTTATCTTCCAACTCAGAACTTCAACTACCAGTCCCAAGGCTATGTGGGCCTATGCTGCATGGTGCCAATGGTGGCTGTACTTACAAAGATGGCTTGTCTACCCTAGTCTAGATTTTCTCCATACTCTCCCATTTCTCATGAGACTGAGGTTTGGCCATGTTCCTGGGGCCAGGATGACCTTCTGCCCTTGCTGGAGCCTCTCTGTCTTCCAATACTCCAGTGGAGACTATTCAGACCACTACTACTAGATTCTGGCATCTTAATCTGCACCACTCTCACCCAGAGCCGGGCCATTACCCTGCCCTTTCCGCCCCTCCTACTATAGGCTCAAATAGGGAGTCTTTTCTATCCACAAGTGCTGCCCCATGTGACCCAGGCAGGTTCCCTTGCAGTGAGAGGAAGGCAAAGTCACAGGTTCCCCACCTCTCGACAAGGTTGGAGCAGTCATGGGCTGCACTGGGCTAGGGCATTGCTATACGACCCAACAGAGAGCTGTTCAAGTCTCCTGGGAAGCTCCACACTGTCAGAATTGGGGCAGAAACACTGGACTCTCAGAAAGACTACCCTTCTAGATCCACCTAAACTTCCTGGTCTCAGAAATATGGGCCAGGCGCGGTGGCTCACGCCTGTAATCCTAGCACTCTGGGAGGCCGAGGCGGGAGGATCATTTGAGCTCAGGGGTTTGAGACCAGCCTGAGCAAGAGCGAGACTCCATCTCTACTAAAAAAATATAATGAAATTAGCTGGACAACTAAAAATATAGAGAGAAAAAATTAGCCGGGCATGGTGGTGCATCCCTGTAGTCCCAGCTACTTGGGAGGCTGAGGCAGGAGGATGGCCTGAGCCCAGGAGTTTGAGGTTGCTGCAAGCTAGGCTGATGCCATGGCACTCTAGCCCAAGCAACAGAGTGAGTGAGACTCTGTCTCAAAAGGAAAAAAAGAAAGAAGGAAATATGTATTCTATTCCTAAGTAACTAGCACGGTGGCAGGGTCTGTTGGACTGCTGGGGAGTACGAAAAGAGAGAAAAGGTTATTCTTTAAGAAACTTACTTGATGGTGCTAGAAAACTTTCAAGAAAAGGGAGATCCAAGGTAGTAGGACCCAGGAGGAGTAGAATACAGAAACTATCCTCAGAGTCATTTGTTGGCTGGGCTTTCATTTGTTTCCTTTTTTCTCCAAAGTTTCTTTATTTTGCAGGATCCTTCATTTCCAACTTGCTCCCTCACTTCCTTTTCGTGAGCAAATAATGGTGTCATGCAACCTTGTTCAGGATAGAGTGGGCTTCAAGGTTCCTGGGGAGGAAATAGGCATATATAAGACCCCATCCCGGACAAACACTGACTTGACCAACCTCAGGGTAGCAGTTGTAGAATTTAGAGAGCCATGAGTCAGAGTCGTTTCTTCACCCTTGTCTTGCTTCCCTTCTCCTTCCACAGTGAGGAGCAGTTAGGAAGTGTAGCAGTCAGTCGAAGCTATCAGAAATGTCAGAATAGAGAGGGTTGGTGTGGAAAAGCCCATTTCAGGCCTGACATACCATTAGGACATGAGAACGCATGTGTCTGGCACACTGAGTCCTTTGAAGTGACCCAACTGTGAGGAATTGAAACTGGAGAGATTAAAATGTGGGGCTAATAGCTGGAAGAAAGAGGTGATAAATGATCTCTTAGACATCTTTTCCTTTTCTCTGGAGCTAGAATGATTAACCACATTAAGTCCAATCTCTCTGTCTCTCTCCCTCCCTCTCTCTCTCTCTCTCTCTCTCTCTCTCTCTCTCTCGCTCTCGCTCTTTCTCTTCCTCCCTCCCTTCCTCCCTCTCTCTCCACATGGTGTTCCAAATTGAAAGTCAATAAATCCAACGTTCAAAGCCAATCCTATATTCAAACCAAGAGCTTGGTTTTCTTTCTCCCTTTTTCCTATTGAGCTTATCTGCTCTTTACTGTCCGCTGATATACTGCTCTTGTCTGTCTCTTGGTTTTGAGGAAAGCATTCTGGGCTGACTAGGATAATGGGGCCAGAAATTATTTTTATTGACAATATTATCACTCTGGTGCTAAGAAGATTTAAAACTAAAGAACAGGCTTAAGGGAGGAGATTGAATTGAGAAGGGCAGAGGGCCCCTGTTTTCCCATTTCTGCCCAGGTAGTGTCAATCAATGAGAGACCACAAGCAATACCCTTTTGAAAGGAGCAGAGAGTATCTCTTTGATACTCTCCATGGCGGGGCTGGGGTGTCAGGCTGCTGCAGCCCGAAGGCGGGGGTAGCGGGGGGTGGACTATGGAGATGAGCTTATTGCACAGAGCTCTACTTGTTATAGATCTTGTCCAGATGGGCCAACTGCACAAATCTGCCCTGTTGGAAGTCTCAAGAACAATGCCCTGGAGGCAGCTACAGCACTGAGCAATAGAGCCTGCCCAACTGGGACTCAGATCAGGGCATCAGCTGGTGCTGGGAACCAAAGAAGCCAAAGTACCAACCAACATAATAGCTCAACGGAGCTCACAAAGCTACTCAGAGGCAATGCCAGGTGGAAGGTACTATCTCTTCCCATAGAAGCCCCCAAGCAGACAAGGGAGATGCATTGGTGTCAGAATCAGGTGCAAATAGCTTTCATTTTCCTTACCCTTCCTACTTATGTAAAGGGGTCTGGGGAATGCTGGGTCTCGCTGGGTGCATCTAACACCTAGCAATCCATTCAATTATGGAATTCTTGAGCTTGGACCCTTCTTACCACAGTGCATTGGCAGGAGGTGATATAAGAGGCTCACTTGGAGGTCACTTCCAGTTTATCATCATTCTTGTAGTACCCTCCAGAGACCACACTACTTGCTGCCTCGATCACATCTGAAGTGATTTTGAGACTTAAAACAGCATTTTTTTAAAAGGGGAGGGGAAACTTCCCACATAAATAAAGTGTTTTGGGTGTTTTCACTAATTCATCATTAATATTTAATGCCAGCTAAATATTTTATACATATATTTTTCCAGAGAAAGGGCTTTATTTATTCAGTTGTTGTTAAGGCTATCAGTGCCTCTATCTTCCCTTCAGTTTGCTCTGCTCTCTGGAACACCAGTGGTCTGCCTTCCTCTTTTTTCTCGGTCCACTAGCAGGGCCTCTTGCTCTCCCAGGATTCACGGGCAAAGCAAAAAGAGCTTTCTATGTGGAACAAAGATAGTGAATAAAATTTATTCCTTTAACTTTCTCCCATAAGTATCTTTCCTCACCTATCACCAAAGAACGGGCAAACTTCTAGCTGAAATGTTGACTCTTAAAGTTATTTTCTCTTTTAACTGAGCCATACAAATATCTCAACTTTGTCCAGAACATACACCACCTTGGAATCTTTCTATGTGCCCCCACTCGTCTCTCTCCACTCTTTTACTATTTACTCTCCAACATTTGCTATTATCAATGCTGTAGTTATTATTATCTCATCATTTTTGGCTATCAAAACTTAAATATGATTTCATTATGTTAGGGTTAAAGACCTTTCTAGGCTGCTCTGTTGATGAAAGACAAATCTAACCAAGCGTGGGAACCACCAAGGGATTAGGAAGCCAGGTAGTATTATCATTTGCTCAATGAAAGAAATGTAGAATAAGCTCTTTGAGGGCAAGAACTGCGTCTTTTTAGCGCACACAGCTACTGGTACCTAGCAACACTCAGTATGTGCATGTAGAATGATAGCGTGACTTCCCACTTGATATATTGTATACCACATTTATGCTCATTCTCTTTCTGTTAACTTTTTTTATTTTATTTTATTTTTTTTATTTATTTATTTTTTTTGAGACAGAGTCTCATTCTCTTGCCTGAGCTAGAGTGCCATGGCGTCAGCCTAGCTCACAGCAACGTCAAACTCCTGGGCTCAAGCGATCCTCCTGCCTCAGCCTCCAGGGGAGCTGGGATTACAGGCATGCGCCACCGTGCCTGGCCAATTTTTTTCCATTTTTAGTTGTTTTGGTGAATTTCTTTCTATTTATAGTAGAGATGGGGTGTCACTCTTGCTCAGGCTGGGCTCGAACTCCTGAGCGCGAGCCCTCCTCCCGCCTCAGCCTCCCAAAGTGCTAGGATTACAGGCGTGAGCCACTGTGCCCGGTCTCTGTTAACTTATTGATCACAGAAAAATAGACCTGGAAGAGATTTTATAAAATCAGATAGAGTTCACACACACACACACACACACACACGCATGCACACTAGCTGGTCTTTATATGTAACAGAACCAATGTTAAGAAGACAGTAAAACCTTGTAAATTGCATCAATGGATTGAGAATGATAATGCTCTGATTAAACATTAATAATGCTCCAAATATGAAAACTAGTATCAAGCTATATTTCAAAAGCCAATCACCAGATATCATTTGTCCCTGGCAGTGACAAGTGAGTACAGTAGTGGGGATTTTGGCAGTACAGCCATCTGTCTCTGCCTGCTCCACACATTGTTTCCACGGGAGGGCCAGTTATCTCTGAAGGGGTAGCAACTGAGCTGCTCTTCCCAGCCTCATGCCCTTTGCTACATCACTCCACAACTGGGATAACGTTTACAGTCTACAAACTTGGGCTGGTGGCATCAGAAGAGCTTGTTAGCAAATCTTAGATCAGGAGGAAGAAGGGCATCTGAGCCAGGGGCTGTCTCCCTCACAGAGCATTCTCTTCATGGAAGGATGATGAAGTAAGTCTGATGTCATGGAGCCACCTGAAGAAGTCACATGAGAACTTGGCTATTGTCACCCTGCCTGAGTAGCTCTGTTTTTCTCAGTCTCTGCTTTCACCATGAGGCTTTCTACAAATACCCTGGTTGCATTATAATGTGTGGTACATTACCGAGGAAGTACATGCTCTCACTATCAATTCCCTGGAATAAGGGCAAATTCTTACCATCATCTAAATTCAGTAAACATTTTGCCTTACAGAGCTGGATCTAGAAAAATATACACACATTCTCTATTTTAATAGCTTCCATTCATGACAGTATAGTGATTAAAACAGTGTGGTGGCTTTGGTACCAAACAGAGCCTGGGTTTGAACTACAATTCCAGCACTTACTAGATATGGACTCTTGGAAAAATGACTTCAGCTCCCTCGGCCTCAGTTTTCCCCTCTAAACAGACATATGAAGGCTCTGAAAGATCCAGCACATAGTAACTATGTGGCCTTGAGTAAATCACTGAATCTCTCTGTGCTTTGGTTTTCATATCTGTTAAATGAAGGCAATAACAGTACCTGATTCATGGGATTGTTGTGGGAATTAAATGAGATAATGCAGGTAAAATGCTTAACTCAGTGCTTGGCACATAGTGTTCAATAAAAATGAGCTCTGACAGGAACAGACTACATCAACATAGTCTCTCTTCTACACCTGTCCAATTTCTAACACATGGGCCTGTTTGGAAGTTTGAGTTTTCATTTTGTGGGTCTCATCTTGCTGAGCCCACACTCACAAAAGAGATCAAGGTAAAATCACCTCTCTTTTATATTCTCAGTTTCTCAATTTGTACTGGGTTCTTCCTGCTGGCATAAAACATGCTTACAAACTATGTAAACATGGAAAATGACTTAATCTCTTTGAGCCTCAGCTTTTTCAGAGAGAGAGAGAGAGAGGAAGAAATAGGAGGAGGGAAGAGAAGGAAAAGAAGGGGAGGGAGGAAGAGGAAGGGGGAGGAGGAGGAGGAGGAGAAAAGGAGGAAGAAGGGAGTCTCTCCCATCCAAAATAAAAAAATAGGCCGGGTGCGGTGGCTCACGCCTGTAATCCTAGCACTCTGGGAGGCCAAGGCGGGTGGATTGCTCAAGGTCAGGAGTTCGAAACCAGCCTGAGCAAGAGCAAGACCCCGTCTCTACTAAAAATAGAAATTAATTGGCCAACTAAAAAAAAAAAAATATATATATATATATATAAATTAGCCAGGCGTGGTGGCACATGCCTGTAGTCCCAGCTACCCGGGAGGCTGAGGCAGAAGGATTGCTTGAGCCCAGGAGTTTGAGGTTGCTGTGAGCTAGGCTGATGCCACGGTACTCTAGCCTGGGCAACACAGTGAGACTCTGTCTCAAAAAAATAAATAAATAAATAAAATAAAAAATAAAAATAAAAACTACCCTACATTTGATCATGAATGTCTCTCTATTGACCTATTGTCCTCCTTCCATTCAGCACCATGTTTCTTAAAAGAAATGTCCTTATTAGCCATTTCCCCATAGTCACCTCTACCATTTACTCTCTAACACACTGTAATCTTCTGCCTTCTTCTCCCTACCCACCCCTCAAGTGCTTTCGCCATGCTCCTCATACTACCTTTTTAATTGCTCTATCAAGTCAACACTTTAATGTCCTAAACTTTCATGACCTCTCTGGAACCTTTGTCAGAGTTGTCACACCTTCTTGAAATTCTCTTCTCCCATGGCTGTCATTCTCTTAATTTCTCTTACCCCTCTGGACATTGCTTCTTGGTGTTCTTATTCTCCAGGATTTCATCCCTGGCTTCCACTTCTCATCACATACCTACTGTTTGGCTATTCTCGGCTAGTTTCATGGCTGTGACAACCCGTATGCTGATGATTCCCATGTTTCCACCTCCATCCCACGAGTACCTCAAGAGCCAAACAACTCATAATCTCCTTTCTCTGCCACCCCATCCGCTCTTCTTCTCAATCTTGATGAGTCACCTAAGCCAGAGACCTGGGAATCATCCTTGACAACACCTTCCACAGCCCTCAGATAAAAATCAATCACCAAGACCTGTTGAGTCGACCTTTCAAATATTTCTGAAATCTCTTCCTCCTTCTCTAGCCTCCCTGACCTCATCTTGGTTCAATCTGTGACTCCAGTATGGTTTCCTATTCTCCACACTATTGCCAATTTGACCTTTCTAAAACAGTCTATTTATGATACTCCCTTGCTTTGAATCCTTCAATAGCTCCCTATTGCCTCAGGAAAAAGCCTGTGCCAGTGCTCCAGCCTCTTCTCTCATCACTCCCCTCACTCCCCTAAATGTGCCCTGCATTTGGCCATGTGATCCATCCACAGATTCCTGAACCCAGCAACTCATCCTGTCTAATGCCCTGTGCCTTTGCACATGCTGTTCCTAGCCTTTAAATGCCTTCCCTTGACCACCTGAGGGACTTCTACTCATCTGTCAAGACTCTAGCCAGACATCATGTTTTCTGTGAAGCATTCTCAAACCCCTGTCACCCCAACATCCAGATAGATTCAGTTTCTCTGATAATGTCCTCTACGTAGGCCTATATTTGTACCTATAAAATTATATAGTGTTCTTTTGTCTATTTTCCTCACACATAAATATGAGTTTGAGGTCAAGGATTCTAATGTACTTATCTTTGTATTACCCATGCCAAGTTCACAGCATGAAATGATGAAATGCTAGATAATTTTTTTTTAAGTAATGAGCACTGTAGTTCAAAAAAATCTTTTTAACCACGTAATCATAGTGCAAGTTCTCACCAACTATACTTTCTTTGTAAGGGTTATGTCTTGAAGGACCATACTATCAATGTAATAAGCATCCCTGTATTTTTTTTTTCCTTTTCAAAGCACTTAAGTGGCATATCATCCTCAAAGCAAACCTTTGAGGTAAGATAACCACGTAATCACGCAAAAGGTGAGGAAATGAGGCTCAGAGAGGTTAAGGGATTTACCCAAGTCTCACAACAAAACCAAAATGTAGGTTTCCTATTTCTCAGTACAGTACAATGCCTTATCTTTTGGGCAAGGGATTTAACAGGTTGCCACACACACCCTCCACCCCACACACATATATGAACCTTTCAGTCAGAGAAACTCCACTTTCAGTTTATATATATGCTTCACCATAATTTTTTTTTTTTTTTTTGCTAGAAACAGGGAAACAGGGTCTCGCTTTGTTGCCCAGACTGGTCTTGAACTCCTGGCCTCAATCAATCCTTCTGCCTCAGTCTCCCAAAGCACTGGGATTACAAGTGTGAGCCACCACATCCAGCCCAACACAATATTTTATTTGGGGTGGGGAAGGAGGACAAGAAGAGAGTTTACTGCTGCTTTAAAAAATTTGAAAAACACAGGAGTTGGAGACCAGCCTGAGCAAGAGTGAGACCCCATCTCTACAAAAAATAGAAAACTTAGCTGGGCATTGTGGCTCTCACCTGTAGTCCCAGCTACCCAGGAAGATGAGGCAGGAGGATCGCTTGAGCCCAGGAGTATGAGGCTGCAGTGAGCTTTGATGATGCCACTACACTCTAGCCAGGGCAACAGAGTAAGACTCTGTCTCAAAAACAAAAACAAAAAAAATTGAAAAACAAAACTGCATCATTTACAACTATTAATGTAAGGCATTTTATAAGTCAAGGAGTGTTACATTTGTATTATTAATATTTGGCTAACGGTATAAGAAGACCTTGTTTTATGAGAATTGGCTGAAATGAAGGACAGTCATGACAAAGGAATCTAACAATTGCACATCTTTCTGACTCTAAGGCCCTCTTCCAGTTATCAACCTACAGAAGTCCTTAATATTTGTCCTCCTAACTCCCCTAACACTTACTGACAGTGCTTGGTTCACGACCTCTGTCTTATCAGTCCTCAGCTTAAAGCTAATCCCTAACTACTTCAGGCAATGAGAATCACTATTGTAAAGACAGCTTTGATCATCAGAAGGGCAAGAATGCTTGGGATCATTGGTCAAGCAACACATTTGCTATCTTGACTGTATTTAACCCTCACCACTATTTCCATGCTGGAAAACAAACAGTTGGCTCTTTTAGAAAACTAATGACTTGTGCAATTTCCCATAAGACATCTGGGTCAATAGGTCACAATGTCTTAGAATTTTAGAACCTGGCACAACAGAGCTGGAAGGGCCATCCCACATCATTTAGTCTGGTCTGCCTATCAGACAACATGGGGATACTGAGAGCTTGACTGGGCAAAGCCCAGGCCCTAGGTGTAAATCTCCTTTTTTTCTCAACTTAGTTGAAGCTGTGAAAAGATAGAATAGAACAGAAAGTGAAAGACTAGAGTGTGTCATCGTTTATAAGCTTCAGAGGCTCAGAGGCTCACTTCTGGGACTGCTCTAACTCGTAGACTGCAACAAATTCACGGCCAAAGGTAATCGGCATCAGAGGAAACTGTTCTTGTGATGACCATTCAGTCCCTAACCTCTGCCTTGTTCATCTGTTGATTGATATCCATATTATTAATATGATGTCCATAGTCCCCATAGAAAAGGGATAGAACAAATCTTGGCAACAGGTAGGATGATGCTATAGGTGTAAATGGTCAAACCAAGCTCCAGATTCTAGAAATTCAGAATTTCCTTCACCGGGGTTTCTTTGTGAATTTGTGAATCTCTTAGACATCTTTTAGCCTTTTCTTAGTAGAAACAAAACCTGTTATCATGATTTGATTGGCCTAAGCTTTGGGTTGGCCCTTAAAGAAAGGAGATAATGTGATTTCTTGTTAATATACCATTATTCTTCTAAGAAATGTACTTCATGGATTTTGGAGTTAAACTTTTCTGTCCCATCTCATTTAGATTTCAAATTCCACGTGTACGAACCCTCTTCACCCAAGGCCACCTAACAGAGAAGAGCAATGATTGGAAATTAATCTCATTTGTGTCTATCTGCTACTTATGTAGTCTCCCTCTCTCTAATATTCTGGTAGTAGATTCATGACTGGGATAAAGGATTCAAGGGAGGGGGAGAAGGTCAAAACTAATGAATATATCAATATCTTTAAAGCATTATAGATAACTTGTGTGGTGTCATTCTTCAGCCAAGAGTTATCCAGTTAGGACTGCAGCTACAAAATAGTATCCATTTCTTCCCTTTTGCTTTCCTTGGGGCAGAGGTGGGGGTGTGAAGGGGATGAGTGTGTATTGCCTCTCTGACATCTTCATTTGCTGTCCTCCTAAGCACCTGGGATCCAAATCTAAGATAAAAAAAACCCTATCCTCTGCCATTAATGGCTACCCAGGGTGAGGGCGGGTGTGCTTTGATTGTCTTTGGAAAGTTTCTTGGAGCTACGTTCTTGTTTCGGTCCCCCTCAAGGTGCAGGACAGATCCTCTGTTTTTATTGGAAAATCCCGTTCCTTTTCCTGTCACTCCTCCATCCTCCAAGCAGGATGAGTTCCTCCATCCTGTTTGACTCAGGACACTAAAGAGGTGAGCCTTGGTGGCCTGTTTGCCTTAGTAAGCCCAGCCTAATAAGGTTAAAGAATGGCTATTGCCTGAACACCCTTCCAAATATTCGCTACCCTGCCATTCAGCTTCCTTATGAAAGGGTGAAAGTCTAGTGTAAATTGGCATCGGTAACCATTCTTCGAGTCTCACTGTGTCCCCAGTTTTACAGACAGCCTATCCCTGAGACTGAGGTCCTTTGCGGGCTCTAGTACCTTGAAAAGGCTCCTTCATTGATCCCAGGTAGGGCAAAGCCCTTCACCAGAAATTTGAAGCTACCAAGTGAGTGATCAGTGTAAGGGGTTCACTCAATTGTGAGCTCCATCAAGGTATGAAGAAAGCCTCCTTTCTCTGTAGCTATGAGCACAGTGTTTAGAACAATGGAGGTGAGCAAGAAATGTCAGTACAATAAACAACTGTGCGTGTGGAAGTAAGTGCATTTGGCCATACTGCCAAATTTCTCTGGTTAAAAGGATCAATGAGTAAGTTTTCTTGTGTTTTGGAGGAGGGAGTAGTGGGAGGAACAGAGAGGGAGAGAACATTTCCTTTTGCACATAAGTGTAAGATCAATCCTTCAGGCTGGCTTTCACCTACCAATATTATCTCATCTCCCTTGGATTCATGCACAAATTTTTGTGGAGTGCCAATCACAATGTGCCATACACTGTGCCAAATAGAGAGGATATATGGTGAAGAGGAAACAGAGCTCCTGCCCTCAGAGGGAAAGAAGCAGGAAGGACCAGGGAGGCAAAGGAGAAGGAAGGTGTCAGGGGTAGGAGTTTTAAAAAGGAAAGTGATGTAACATATTTGCATTTTATGAAAAAATTCTCACTGCAGTGTGGAGAACAAATTGTAGGGAGACAAGAGTGGGTCATCAGGTGAAAATGGTGGTGTCTCAGAAAGGGGGAAGTAATGTGTGCTATGGGAACATAAAGTAAGAGTACTTAACCTGGTCCTGGAGATCAGAAAAGGCCTCCCTGAGGAAGTGACATTTAAAATGAGTCTGTCTTGAAGACTGGGGTAGCCACGGAGCAGCATGAGGGGGTGAGGAGTGAAGCGAGGCTTCGGCACACTAACCTGCTTTAGCCAAAGCAGGCCTCATTTTCACTAATGATTTGGTCCTAGCCTGGAATGCCTGCTACTTTTTATTCCTAGCCAAATCTTTCTACAGCCTTCTGAAACCCCACCTTTTCTGATGACAGTCCGATATGACTGCTCTTGCTTCTCAATTCCTAGTGTGTTTGTCACTTAGCATTTAAAGACATACTATTTAGCATTGTTACTTGATTTTACATATGTTCTCAAACTCCCTGTAAGCTCCTTAAATTTACATGATGTCTTCTATTACTTTGGCATCACCCAGGCAGGGGACCTAGCCCAGTGATGGACACATAAGGTACTCAATGAAAGAATGAATGAATGAATGAATGAGTCACTAGAGTCCCTACAGGCCTCCTTTAGTAATTCACTATTATCTGTGAAGCTGACAAAGAAAGGGGTCTGCTTTCCCTGCAAGATTTCTACTAAGTACGTGTATCCAAAGGCCTAAGATCTGAAATTGACAGCTCCTTCCCACTGGTCACTGCTTCTCACCCCCTTGCAATCCTGCCCCCACAACCACCTTCTATTGTTTCTTCTGTCTTCTGGTTGTCAGCCAGGATGAGAAAATGGTCTAGCTGTCCTCAGAGACTTACGCCAGCCTGGACTGCTCTGCAGTGCCATGAAGGGCCAGGACTTTTGTTTACAGCTGGGAGCATGGTGAGGCGGTGAGCACAGCTGACAGCCCCACTCTGGAGCAAACATCAATCTTCCTCTGTCCTCTCAGCCAAGTTTCAGAGACCAGCTCTATTGAAAGCCGGCTGCACCCGTCTGGGTCTCACTGATGTCCCACCCACAACTCTGGCCTAGGAACAACTGGGTGAATCTCAGCTATGTACCTTTTAGGAACTGTCCTTGCTCCCTTCTCTGTCCCCTGTTTCAAAATTATTTTATCTCAACCTCAAGACCTTGAAAAAACATGCCCTCTGAAGTCCCCAAATCCTAAATATTGCCCCACCTCTCCAACCATATTTGCTCACTCCCAGCAGTGTACAAAGACCTTCATTTTCTTAGTTAAACAGTAAAAACCACAACCAAAAAAAGCCACAGTTTTCAATGTGTACCTTATGGAACCTGCCTTTCCAAGCTGAGCAGTCAGGTTCCAGGTCCCTGAAAGTGTGTGCATGTGTGTGTGTGCTTGCATATGTGTATGTGATCTTTGCCTTCAGGGCGCTTTCCCACTGTTTTGAAAACTGCAAATCAGATGGGCCCTAGGGCCTTCCAAGAATACCCTTAAGGTCCTAAGCCTCTGCCACATATTCTGCTCCCTGGTATCCTTCCTTAGCAGCTTTGCCCTCTCTAGCACTCACCTGGCTTGACAATGCAACCCCATTACACTCCTAGTTCTGTCTCTTGCCCCCAGATTCCCTTTGCCTGTGTTTCTCTGCCTGCTGGCTAACAGTTTCCACCAATTAGCTGAAGCCTGTTTCTGTGGCTTTCAAGCTCCTCTGACTCCCAAATGCCCAAGGGATATGATACACTTCTTTCACTAAGTGGCTCATTACAGCAAGGTATCTTGTGGATTTTGGTGGAGGGAGACTGCAGGCAGGAGGAGATTCCTCTTCTAGAAGACCTTGTCAGAATTTCTGGCAAAGAGGCTTTTCCAATCTAAAATACCGCCCCCCAGATTTATACAAGGTGCGTCCCTACTAAAGGGTGTGCCCACCCAACTCCTGGGTAATAAGTACCCTTCTAAAGAGAAACCCACATGTGTTCTCTTCCCCAAGACTGATGCAGCACTTTAAAACTTTTTTTTGTCTTTTAAAAAATGTCTTAATGTGGAAACCTTCAAAAATACATGAAAGTAGGAAAAACAGTATAATGAACCTCCATGTACCCAGCATTAAGCTTCAACAATTTAGATGCAGCACTTTAAGTACTACTGGTTTGTCCTCTTTTAATAATATGATAGCTGATGTTTTTAAAAAGCATAGCTTTTATCGTTGCCAGTGAAATGGGGACTGTAGGCTGAGGTTATAAGCATATGCAAACTCAACTCTGGAAAAACAGCTCAAGGCAGCCTCCTTAGGCAATAGTCTGGCTTATAGGGGTCAGTGTACACTGGTAGAAATCAGTCCTTATCTCTGTTGGTTGATGTGTAACACGAATGACTTTACACGATCATTCCAAGTCAAGTCTGTGGTTCAGAAACCACGAATTTTGGAAAATTGCATGCTAAACTATTAACTAGGAAGGGAAAAACAAGGGATTAATGTGCAACTCAAGGTCTGGCAACCCAAGGTCACCCAAGGACGTCACTGATTAGGTTCAGGTTCTCAGTGTTTTCGTTCATTTCAAGTAACCCTTTTCTGTCAAATGGATGGGTCAGTTGGGGTGGGGGAATGATCACAGGAGGAGGGAAGAACTAGAAAAGAATAGATACTCTTAAAAGGGTAAAACTTTCCCATGACTATTTCCATCTTCTGCCCTGTGTCACAGACTAGCAAACCAGACTGATCCAGACTACGTTACTGGACTGGTTTTATGAAATTCCTATGGAATGAGGCAAGTATAAATAGATAGAAAAACATCCTCGTTAAAGAAATACCATTTTGCTTAACCTTGAAATATTAGGTTTTGTTTTTAACTTTTACATTAACCAAACATTCTTTTTAAAAACATCCAATAAGCTAGTCAGAACCAAATCTTTAAAATATCAAATTAACTTCAGAATAGACCAATTTCATCTACTACCCAGAAGCCACGGGAGAACACTGGTGTCTCTCTTCGCTTTCCAGAATAGACTGACCACTACCCTCCACACCTAGGAAGGCTGCCTTAGCCACAGGGTTAAGACAAATAAGGCCAGCAGATAATGTTGAGTAGGTTGTACCCTGCACCCTGCACAAGGGTGCCCAACTAAGACGGCATGAGTCCAGACCGAAATTCATTCTTCAACTGCCCTGGTGAAGTTGCAACAGCCCAGAGAAAGAAAAGCATTTTTCTCATTGTTCCACTGGAATGGACACTTCTCTGCAATGTGTCTGCCCCCAGGTGGCACATGTTTCTAATTAGCACAAAGGCATTATATGAGCTAATGCTGGCCTTGAAAATCAACACTGGGTTCTTGGAGCCACTGCGTGTCCTATGAAGGCCAGTAGTCTCTAGCCTTTAGCCTTGGAGCCCAATAAACATTGACCTAAGCTATCTTTCCCTTCCAGTTTAAACAGATTGTGAAGACAGTGGTTCAGCTACAAATTCAAAAGAAGAGTAATTTGCATTTTCCGAAGACCCACTACGAACCAGGAATCTGCTGAAGCCTTATCTCACTAGTAAGCGGAGGTGACAGGGGAGTATTCACATTTGAGGAGGTACCACGCTGTAATGGGAAAAGCCTGGGCTTTAAAGTCAGAAGTGTGAATCCTTGCTTTGCCATTTATTTGCTGAGCAACTTGGGGTGAGTGTTTAACTTCTCTGGGCTTCAGTGAGGATTCACTAAGATAACAGATATAAAGAGCTGGGCACAGTGCTGCCTGACACATAGGTGGCATTCAGTTCCTGTGCCTTTTTCTGCTACTACCCTGACTCCAAAGTTAATTGACATTATTCACATCCTTGGCCTTGAAACCCCACTCAGTAAAGCATAAGGATGGGTCTACTAGACAGAATGCTGGAGCAAGAGTCAGAAGATGTGGGTTCCATTGCTAGAAATATCCCTTGTTATAGTACCTTGGATAAGTTACTCCCCTCTCCTGACCCTGTCAATAAAACAGAACACCCCCTAGCTCTGATGCTGAAAGAGAAGAGCAGATAAAATCACTTTTTTGGGGCACCTGCCATGAGCCATGTACTATGCTAGGTCCTTTTACATACATTGTGTCCTCTAAATCAGTATTGCCCAGTTTCTGAGATGATGGAACTGCTCTGTATCTGTGCTGTCTAATGTGGTAGCCACTAACCATAAGTAGCTATTAGGCCCTCAAAATGGGGCTAGTGCAACTGAGGAACTGAATTTTTAATTTAATTAAATTTAAATTTAAATAACCACATGTGACTAGTGGCTACTATACTGGACGGTGCGGATCTAAGATCATGAAGCAGAAATATTTGTTCACTTAATATATGGTGACACTGAGGCTTAGAAAAGTTAAAGAACTTGTTTACTTAATTGTCACTTAATGAGTGAGTAACTAAACCAGATTGAAAGCTGAGGAGAGAAAGCTTAGTAGGATAATAGAGTCAGATATACAAGGAATTATCCAGGTTCCACGACTTACAAGTTATATGACCAAAAATAAATAATTACATACTCCATAACTCACTTTTGTCATCTACAAAATGATGATAACCATCACCTAATTTACAGGCCTATTGTTGAGATTAACAGGTATAGAGCTATATAGAGTACGTGGCCCATAATAGGTTTTCAACAACTTTGTTTCCTCACCACCCTGATTTCTCCATCACAGATTAAAGACACTCAGACATAAACTAAAAAAGGATAACTGCAGAGTAGTGAGACCATTTGGGAAATTAAAAAGCAAGAAGGGAAACACTCATGAGCCCTTATGGGATATCCTATTATAGAGTGGAGATGATAAAGGGTATGAAAATAATCAAAATAGTTCCATCTGTTTGGTTTGCTTTACTGTCCTCTTCTTGACATTTCAGTCAATATTCACCAAAGCAGGGAACAAGATATCTGAGGCCCAGAAAGACAAACTATTATGATTGAACAGAGTACTGTTAAAGGCTTGGGCTCAAGGCCGGTAATGTTCAAATTCTGGTTCCCATACTTGTTGTGTGCACTTGGAAAATAATTTGACACCTCTACACATCAGTTTTTTTTTTTTGTTTTTTTTTTTTGAGACAGAGTCTCACTCTGCTGCCCGGGCTAGAGTGAGTGCCGTGGCGTCAGCCTAGCTCACAGCAACCTCAGACTCCTGGGCTCAAGTGATCCTACTGCCTCAGCCTCCCAAGTAGCTGGGACTACAGGCATGCGCCACCATGCCTGGCTAATTTTTTCTATATATTTTTAGTTGGCCAATTAATTTCTTTCTATTATCAGTAGAGACGGGGTCTGGCTCTTGCTCAGGCTGGTTTTGAACTCCTGACCTTGAGCAATCCACCCGCCTCGGCCTCCCAGAGTGCTAGGATTACAGGCCTGAGCCACCGCGCCCGGACTTACACATCAGTTTTTAATCTGTAAAATGGGACTGATTCTATGCAGGGTGTCTGAAAACAGATGCCATACAGTATTATTTTGCTTTGCATTCTGTAGCACCCTCTAGTGGTGCGTACAAAAATAAGCATTCTGTTTCTGCCCTCTAAAGCAGTGTTTCTCAAACTTCAGTGTGCACTGGAATCACTGGAACCGTTTGTAATAACACAGATTGCCAAACTCCACCGCGAGAACTTCTGATTCAAAAGGTTTGAGGTGGGATCTGAGAATCTGAATTTCTGACAATTTTTCAGGTGATGCTCATGCTTCTGGTCTACCCCAGAAACACACTTTGAGAACCACTGCTCTAAAAATACCTCCCGTGTGTGTGTGGGTGTGTGTGTATGTGTGTGTGTTTGTGTGTGTACACAAGTTCATACGACTGATAACTGAAGAGGTATGACTTTTGTCATTTGACTTATTAATGGTAGTGCCCATCTAATAAGGATTTTGTGAAGAATAAAAGAATATCTATGTGAAGGATATAACACTGCATCTAGAATATAGAAAATATACAAAGTACTGAGGATCACAGAACATAAATCATTTGCCCAGGATCACAGGGCTAGGAAGTCGTGGAATAAGCTTTACAATTAGTTAGGTCTCTGACTCCAAAGATACAACAAAGTTTAGCAGTAGTGCAGAAAATAAGGTGCAAACACATATCTGATAAAAATTTCAAGATGAAAGGAAGATCAGTTTTCAAGAGGGTCCAAGTTTTACCTCTGAGTTCTTTTCTATCTTCACTGACTGCCAAAACATCTTCATCAGCATCAGTGCCTGGGATCACTCATTAACGCTTTGACTGAAAAAGGCAAGGACAAAAGGAGAGGGATGGAGAGGGGAAATTTTTTTTTTCAGTAAGAAGGAACGAAATGAGCAAAAATATCTGGATATTGGGACACAGTCCCCTGCCTAATATGGCTCTTTACATAAGTTGATTGTACTTTTCCCTAAGAATGAAACATATACACGATCCCTATAGCTTGTTTAGAGAGTTCAGCAAATCAGAATTGGGGTGAAGGGGAACAAAAATCCCATAATCCCAGGGACCCAACAGCCAATCCTTTGCTGGGATTTGGCGGCATCTAGTGGCAGACTCCAGAGGTATAAACCTCACCCAGAGAACTTTCTGGAATACTAACCCAGTGCGCATTTGCTTGCAGAAGGGCACTGTGCGCGGAGATCAGGAGAAGAAGGTAAGTGAGCCTCAGCCTCCATAGAAATTCAGAGTCCCTAGCGGAGAGGAAGGCTGTCATATACAGATAGTCTCGCCGGAAAATTATATTTGTGCCAGGAAAATTGCACGCAACTTGGGGGGTCGGGAAGGAGGGGCGGGCGGATACGGGGTAACTTGAAAGAAGCCGCCGCTTGGAACTGCTAATGTGGGGATTGGAGGGTTTGGCTCTTAACCACCGGAGGGCTGTGGGTTAGAACAGGATTTTGGCACAGAGCGTAGGAAGAAAGTGTATATTTAGGGTCTAAAATTAAATCAGTAGGGAAGAACAACATATTTCTAGCAATGCCCCTTTGCGTTAATGGTCGCCTTGCCTGGTTAATTATTTTCCTTTTCATTAGAATATTTTTAAACATAATACAGAAGTAGGGAACCTGATTAGAGCAACCCACCCCCCACCACCATCGCGCGCGCGCGCGCGCTCGAGCGCGCTCTCTCTCACCAGTCCCAACGCCAGGGGCGCACGCCTGCGCACACCCACCACCTCCGGCGCCACGAGGGCTGGTGCGCGCTCACGCCCCGACCCCCAGGCCACGCGAGATTGCTCGCGCATTTGCACCCTGGTTCTAATACTATGCGCCCGTGGCACTCACCACCCCCACTCGCACGCCCATTAAAATCCCCACTGCGCATTTTTTCCCCCTGCTCCAAGAGTTGCGCAACAGCCCCGGGGGCGTGGCCCTCGATTTGACCTAGCGCTTCCCCACTCGCGGGAACCTTAGCTCATTTCCGCCTATCCTGTTTCCGCAGGCCACGTAGACACTTCCTCTCCCAGTGGGGGTTGGGGGGAGACACAAACCCATAATGCCTCCCTTTTTTTTGGGGGGGGGGACCTCTGGTCAGGGGAACTCTGGGTCGTGAAAATAGGACACGTGAACATTCTGCCCTATAGACTTATGACCCAACGGCTGTCGCGCTTTTGGAGGGCGGGCTAAGGACCTAAGAGGACGGACGTCATTGGCTGAAATCCGCACTAAAGGAGGAAGGTGATTGGCTTGTTTTAGGCCTTAACCGTGAAGAAGCAGGTTGCTAGCACCCGCCTTTACTGCGGCGAAGTGTCATTGCTGACGTGGGGCCGGTCGTCCAATCATTTGGGCATGGAACATTCTAAAACTTAGACGAGGCGATTGTGATTGGCTGAAGGGCATACACCCTCCTCCAGGGTGACGTGTCTGCCTATGGATATCAGTTGCCAGAGAAACCTGGCTTTACTATGGCGGTTGGAGGAACGGCAGTGATCACACGTCGGCTGCTGGGAAGAACTGGATTCTCCTTTCAGGTTTCGGGGTGGGGGTGGGGAGAAAGGGTCGATGATTTCCTCTTTTCGTCGTGTATAGATATAAGATTAGCTAGTGGCTTCACAATCGGACAGAGCTGGATTCAAATTCTTGCTCGCCAACGCCCTGCTTGGGCAAGGCTTCTGTTCTTTCTGTGTCTCGGTTTCCATGTTTGTAAAATGGTGATAATAGTAGTATCTACCTCAGAGGCGTATAATGTATAATAGTGCGTATAACGCACATAATAGGAAGCCTGGCTCCCAAAGATATTAGCTATTGTTATGGAAGTAAATATCCGCGTAACAGAATAAGAAAAATTATAAATTGCGCGATTTCGCTCGTTATAGTGTCTCTTCTGCCCATCAACTTCATCTCTAGAAGAAATAGAATATAAAAGAGATAAATTCATTTTTACCGATGAAATAATTCGCTATCTGGGTATTACCTCAAAATAGCAGAGATTGGAATTTTCCCATATTGAAAAGTTAAAAAGGAGGAGCGGGGGTTGAAAGGGAGATGGAGAACGAGAGCGAGCTAGAGATAAACCACATGCGATGAGTAGGCCTTGTTGGGATCCTGAATCGAACACACTAACTGTAAAAATCTGAAAGATGCATCGAGAAAATTTGAACACGTATTCGATATTTGATGCTTTTTTAGGAATTGATGTCGATTTTTTTAGGCGTTATAGTGGTATTGTGGTTTTGTTTTTTAAATTTTTTTTTTTTGTAGAGACATACGCAAATACGGATTAAATAATATGTCTGGATTGGCTTCAAAATACGTTGATGACTAAGATTTGCTTCAAAATAATCTCAGCGATAGGGGGAAATGGAGAGGGGTATAGATGAAGCAAAATTGGCCCTAAATTAATAGTCATTTAAGCTGGGTGATAGGCATATAGGGTTCCTTAATATTAGTTTTTCTTCATATATGTTTGAAATTTTCCATAATAAAATACAGAAGTCTGCTATTCCATGAGCTTAAAATAAAACTGGGAGGGGGGAGCAGTGGGTGGGGTTATAGATGAAACAAGATGGCCTTCAGTTGGTAATTGTTGAAGCTGGATGATGGATTCGTGTAGGCTTATAATATTTCCTTCACATTTTTATTCATTTGAAATTATCCTTAATAAAAAGTTTTTTAAAAACTGCTAATTAATTTGTCAAAAATTATATAAATGTACAATTTGAAAATAATAGCCACAAGAAAGGAAAAAGAAACACACATTATTTATCAGCTTCGGTGTCCTTTATGTGTGATAAGATTGCATTCACTAATGGAAAAGAAAAACATCTCATATCTTTTTATTTTATGTCCTTCCCTGTCCTTTTGTTTGACCTTCTAGGTCACCATCAGAAAAGCTAAGTTTGCTGTACAGTAAGGATCAGGAGATCTGATCCTAATTACAGAACCATCCCTGATTACAGAATCTTGGGTAAGTGCTTCCCTTCTGCTGGCCTCAGTTCTCAAACAAGATAACACCGCATAACCTTCCTAATTGTCCAGGAATATTCTGAAGATTAATAAGTCCTCTAAATTCTGAGAAGGGAAGGTCGGAGCTAAATTCATTGGTGCTTTCAGTATACAAAGTGCATAAGCAACAGAGTGCTGTGTAATCTTACATCCCTTTAAGAAAGATACAACAATTGATCCCCTGTAGGAGTTCCACAGATCCATATATTATAGTGGTTTTCTTTGGAGCATCCCATGTACAGCATAGTTTAGTGGTTTAGAGCAAATACTGACTTCCTAAATTTAAATCCTGGCTCTGCCACTTAACTGTGTGATCCTGGGCAAGATACTCATTTTATACCTAAATTTCATCATACATAAAACAGAGATGATAAGAATAGTTCCTACTTCATAGGATTGTTGAGGGGATTACATGAAAAGCACCAGGACAGTGCCTAGCACATATAAGTGCTTGCTTTAATAATAATTATGGCTCTTAGTGCCGATACACCCTGTTTTACACATACACATGCTTTTGAAAGCATTGGATAATCCCTTTTTGGAATTGTAAAAAAAAAAAAAAATTAATACTGTTGGTTTTCTCTCATTTTCCAGAAGCAGCAGTTACCACTAGAACTGAATTCTGAAATTATGACTTCTGGCTTGTCCTAACAATCTAGAAAGGTTTTAAGTATATTGATCCTGTTTGTTTATGAGGGAATTTCCAGGAACTATAATTTTAGCTAACAGATCAGACTTAAAAAAAAAAAAGCACCTGTTAAACATAAAGGAAATGTTTCAAGATCCAGAAGAGAAAATTGATATTGATGCAGCTGACATGGTGTATATGCATTTAAAGGTTTATTCTAACAAACTGTAGGAGATGTTATTCACACTTATTTGTGACAAACACATACGCAAAATATGTTAGCATTTGGAGTCTGATTCCCAAATGGCCTATTGCTTGCACAAGGAGATAAATGAAGGTTTTTCAGTCTCTTGACAGCTACATTTTCTCAAAAGTCAATATATTTTCCTTATTTTTCTCCCTTCTGAAAGCTAGGTTTCAGAGGAGGGCACTGCTCTGGTGGAAGAGATGCATTAGATGGGTAAACACAAAACCCCTTTACATGGGGCCATTTAGAGAATGATTACCAGCTAAAGGTAGGGAGGTGGACTGTTGGTCCAATAGGAGCTCAGAGAAAGGAAAGGCCAGTGTAACCTGAAACAGAGAAAGCCTCCAGAAGGAAAAGGACCTTGACCTGAGCCTCTGAGAATGGGCAGAACCTAGGGGGAGGGAGGGAACCCAATTTGAATGGTATGCCTACAAAGTGTATGATACACAGTGATGATTAACTGAAAATTCAAGCCATATGTGAAATCTGTGGATAAGAATAAATCAGAAAGTCAGTGTGAATTTTAAATATATGTATTTTATTATAAATTTTTAATCACATAATTGCTATGTGAATACTATCTCCTTGTAAAAAGTTAAAGAGTAAGCTCGGTTTCCTTTTCTCACCGCTTCCAGTTCTTTTACTCTCCTTAGAGTTAACCACTCTGATCAGTTTGCTCTATTTCCTTCTAATTCACTAAATTATGTAGCTGTCTAAAAAATGTATATGGATATATGTAAAATATTGTTTTGTGTTTTTCTTTATGCAAATATGGTATCACACTATAGAAATTGTTTTACAACTGGTTTATTTTTATTCAACAAATTATCTTAGACATCTTCATGTCCAGTCATAGACTTCTAATTCCTTTCACAGTGGCATTCCTTTAACTAGCATGATATTCCACGTTATGGATATATACCACATTTTATTTTGCCAAATCACTACAAATAGCCTTTAATGTTGAATCCAGTGTTTTGCTGCTTCCAAATACTGCATCAGACAGCATTGGTAGCCATTTACAAGGGCTATTCTAGGGCACCATTTATGCTTCTAAACTGTAATAAATAAATCAGAGTGATGCTGGTGAGAACAATCAGACGACTTCCGACAGTCAGACACTGTGACAGAACAGATGTCCTAGAGACAGTGATACCTTTAGAAATGAAGTAATCAAAAGTCCTTAGGAAGAGAGTACTGTGAAAGACCCATATACCTCTGGAATTTACAGTGTTATAGTATTTCAAATCAGTAGGGAAAGGATGGACTCTTCAGTAATGAATATTAGGAAAAGTTAGTTATATATTTTTGGGAAAACTATAAAAATACCAAGAAATAATATAGGAGATCATTTTTATAGGATTGGTTTGGGAGCATCTTCCCTAAGCATGACATGAAAGCTACACAAAGGAAAAAATTGACAGATTTGTCTGTGATATTGGGATATATTCACACATACAGTCTTAGACACACTGAAAAGGAAAAAATATTTCTGATGTGCAAAAAAACTAATAATTAGTGGAAAATGGAAGCAACAGACAACCTAGTAGTAGATGGAACAAAAATAGTCATATAAGAAAAGATATGTGACCAGTGACTATATGAAAAGATGCTCAGGCCGGGCGTGGTGGCTCACCCCTGTAATCCTAGCACTCTGGGAGGCCGAGGCGGGAGGATCGTTCAAGGTCAGGAGTTCAAAACCAGCCTGAGCAAGAGTGAGACCCCATCTCTACTAAAAATAGAAATTAATTGGACAACTAAAAATATGTGGAAAAAAGGCCGGGCGCGGTGGCTCACGCCTGTAATCCTAGCACTCTGGGAGGCCGAGGCGGGTGGATCATTTGAGCTCAGGAGTTCGAGACCAACCTGAGCAAGAGCGAGACCCCGTCTCTACTATATATAGAAAGAAATTAATTGGTCAACTAAAAATATATAGAAAAAATTAGCCGGGCATGGTGGCACATGCCTGTAGTCCCAGCTACTCGGGAGGCTGAGGCAGTAGGATGGCTTGAGCCCAGGAGTTTGAGGTTGCTGTGAGCTAGGCTGACGCCACGGCACTCTAGTGAGGGCAGAGTGAGACTCTGTCTCAAAAAGAAAAAAATACAGAAAAAATTAGCCGGGCATGGTGGTGCATGTCTGTAGTCCCAGCTACCCGGGAGGCTGAGGCAGAAGGATTGCTTGAGCGCAGGAGTTTGAGGTTGCTGTGAGTTATGCTTGATGCCACAGCACTCTAGCCCAGGCAACAGAGTGAGACTCTGTCTCAAAAACAAAAAGAAAAGATGCTCAATTTCACACAAATTCAAATGCAAATATCATTACATGTTATGTTGGCTCCCCTCAGAAACTTTTTTTTCCTTTAACAAGATGTTTTATCCAGTGTTGTTGAAGGTGTGGAAGAATGAACTTTTACTTTTTTGTTGGAAGTACAAGTTAAAATAGGTCTTTCTGAGGTAGATTTGGCTTTATCTCATCAGAGTTGTAATAAGCAACTCCTTTCATTGAATAGTGCTGTGAGACTGGTTAAATTATGGTACACAACAGATTATAGAATGTCATGTTGATACTTAAAAGAGGTGGGTATATACTGACATGAAAAGATGCCCGTGGTAAGTGAGAAAAGCAAGGTACAGAGTAATGTGCATCTCAAAAGATTTGGAGGTATATGCACTCCTTCAGAGGATACTCTTGGAATTGGGTGGGGGAAGGTGATAAGGGAATAATGCTCACATCTTTTTTTATTTTATTTTATTTTATTTTTTCTGAGACAGAGTCTCACTCTGTTGCCCAGGCTAGAGTGCCGTGGCATCAGCCTAGCTCACAGCAACCTCAAACTCCTGGGCTCAAGTGATCCTTCTGCCTCAGCCTCCTGAGTAGCTGGGACTACAGGCATGCGCCACCATGCCCGGCTAATTTTTTTTTCTATATATTT
>CAUYRT010041410.1:0-25436 GCA_963574885.1 Lepilemur ruficaudatus
AGGATCTGGTTTTAAACAAGCCTGTTACAGGGCATAAGTCTTCCCAGAGAACAAAGTGTCTCGGTAGCTGCTATTCCCCTAAGCACTCTCTGAAGCAGAACACCCCACAACAACCCCACAAGAAGAAAGATTTCAACCCAGCCATTATCGTTTTAATCTTATTCAAAAAGAACTTGGCTCAGGTTTTTTCCCTGTGAAACATATCGTCATCTAAGTGGGTGGCTCCAGAGCCACATACCCGACTATCTCCGAGGTTGGCAATATAAAGAATGTTGTCTACAGCCAGAACACACGTGGCAGTGGACCCATCTTTCCAGGCAGGCTTCCTGGGGGGAAACACATCAGAAATACAGTCACCAACAGCCTAGTACTTTCAGACTAATTTCCAGAGCTGAATGGGAAGTATCTTATACTTTAAAATAGACCACCTTCCTTGATACTTGCTTTTTTTCTCTTTTAGGTTTTGCTAATGGTTAAAAGTTTACTCAGTGCTAGACACTTTTCAGACAGTTAAGTATTAGTGTTAAACCGTATCAGAAGACCTGAAATGTGTTAGGAAAAACACCACACACAGTCCACTCGAACTTCTTCATGGAGTTATACTTACTGGCTTGAAGCTTGTTTAAGGAACTCTTCATCAGTATGCTTAAAAGTGTCCAAAAGGCATCTCTTCACGGTTTTCTCTACACTGATTACATCTCCTATTACAGAAGGGCCAAAAGAAAGCAATCTCTCAACAAGGGAAGAGCATCCTCTTCCCACTGTCATTTTTGTTTTTCTATTTTTTGCATATCAATTGATGTGTATCAACTGAAAACATGACTAAGAACGATCTCTACACCCTCACCTATAAGAGTGTCACTTGAATTTGGTTTTACTAGTTTCTCAGATGTAAAGGCAAGACACTCACTGTACCCAAAGACAGCTCACGAAGGTCCCATTACTTACAGACGTGAGAAGGAGGCTACCAAGCCATGCCTGCATGGCTGCTATACCTGGAAGCCTCGAGGCCCACTCCTCTCAGCCCCGTTCTTTTAAGAGTCACCAGTGGTTCTTTGCTAAAGCCAAAATGACATATCTGACTGATTCACACAGCCATGCAGACAGCAAAAGCGAAAATGAATATTAGTTCTCACGCTCACCTTTAGGAAATTTCCTGATTAAGTTCTGATGCAAATTCTGTGCAGCAAATTTTGAGGCTCGAATTCCTCCATGTCCATCAAAAACAGCAAAATACGAAACCCGAGTACTGGAAGAATGAATTGAGAGCCAATGAAACTCTCACAGCAAAGATCACGCTTCTCTCAAACAGTGAACATAGTAAGACAGAGGGGCTGGGCCCAGTGGCTCATGCCTGTAATCCCAGCATTTTTGGAGGCTGAGGTGGGAGGATCACATAAGCCCAGGAGTTCAAGGTTACCATGAGCTATTATCTCGCCACTGTACTCTAGCCTGGGTGACAGAGCGAGACCTTGTCACTAGGGAAGAAAAAATAAAAAGTCATCACACTATCCAGTCCACTGTTGCAAATGGAATAAAAGACTATAATATTAACTGTGACAAACATTTAAGCAACTTTCACAGCTTTTTAAATTAAATGTTAAAAATCTACACTTGTTTCAAAAATCAAGATCTGTTAACTCTGATTTTTCAGTGACGATGAAACTGAAACTCAGAACTTCTGTCCTATTTAAAAAATCAAATTTAGTTTTACACATTAACAAACAGCTAAAGGTTATGATCCAAGACAGTCAAAAATACAGCCACACATCGCTTAATGAGGGACATACATTCTGAGAAACACATCATTAGTCGATCTGTTGTGTTAACATCGTAGAGTGTACTGACACAAACCCAGACGGTACAGCCTACTAGACACCAGGGCTATATGGTAGAACCTATTGCTCCTAGGCTACAAACTGTACAGCATGTTAGTGTACTGGATACTGTAGCAACTATAACAAAATGCTAAGTATTTGTGTATCTAAACATATCTCAATATAGAAAAGGTACAGCAAAAGCACTGTATCAGAATCTAACGGGACCAGCCTTGTTTATGCCTCTGTTGTTGACTGAAACGTTATTATGTGGCACATGACTGTATCTACAAAAGGGGGGGGCACGTTCCAGAATTGTTACTGAAATACATTCTGAGTAATATCTAATTTTTAAAACCTATCTTACCACTCTTATTCCTATTCCTAAGTTTTGCCAGAAAACACACGTATGTGGAAAAGATATCAAAGACAACGTTTCAAAGAGAACAGAACAAAAATGCCCGTGAAAAATGACATGTATTCTAAAGAGCTGCTCTTCTTTCAAACATTTTGGAATTCCTTTTCAATTTATTGAGAAAATAAACTTCATCTGGTTCATAACTCAGAACCATTATCTTCAGCAGCCCAGTACTTGCTAGACATAATTTAGTGTTGGTTAGGCATGACTGAGTGTAACCAACTGAATGTACCCCTGAGGATCTGCCCTCCTGGGCTCTCCAAAAGTCCCCTTCCTGGCTTTAAAGCAATTCCCAGCACCCCCCCGCCATCTTGGTGAACGACACAGCCTTACAGCAATGAGAGTATGTGGCGTCAGCTCTGCACGTGACCCACAGCTCCGCAGCAGCCACCACTTCCTCATCTGTGTGATTAGGCCTCGCCTACTGGACAAAAGCCACCAGCACAACTGGCTCCAGCACACTGCGTTAATGACCAACTGGTGTCAATTAGTGTATGTAATATATTACGTAATTCTGGATTACAGAAACTATACAATAAACATTATTAGGTATGTAATATAATGTATGTAACGGTAAACTTAATGTTCTACCTTCTGGCCATTTTTCCTCCATGCCTAAGAGCTCATCCAGAGGGCCACATTTCCGTTTGTACAGCTGCAGGGTATTTTTCAGTGTCTTTCCTGTGCTTGGTGCCATTTCGGCTTTTCTGCTGTCTTTCTGGGCCCTGATCATCTGAACTAGCTCTCCTTGATCACCGTGCATACTTAGTGGCTTCCAACTTAACCTTCTAGGTCCTAGGATACGAACACTCTCTGCCAAAAGCTGCCTAGTTACTGGGGAGGAGTAACACACCCTGAAGATCACAACACGGAGCATCCTGTCCCATTCAGCAGGTTTCTCAGCTACATCACTACTGGCATTTTGGGCTGGATGATGCTTTGTTGTGGAGCTATACCATGCTCCTAAGATGTTTAGCAGCATCCCTGGCCTCTACCCACCAGATGCCAGTAACAACCTCCTCCCCCAACTGTGACAACAAAAATGTTCCCAGACAATTGACAAATGTCCCCTGGAGGGCAAAATCAACCCCAGCTAAGGAACCACTGATGTAGAACCAAGCAACTCAAGTGACACGTCCGTCTTTCTAATAAGTACTAGCTGGACACAGTCTAATACTCCAGTCAAAACAGAGAAGAGTTTGATGCCGACTAGGCTTCCTAGAGCACAGACACTCACATGAGGGAAGATAGGGGCCGGCACTCCTCGGTAATGTCGTTCAAGATGACATGGGCATCTTGCATCTCTTCCCTCTCACCCTTCCGCTCAGCCACATAGCCTTTCAAACCAAAAATCACCGAAGAAGCTAAGGAAAAAAGAAAAAAAAAAGACAATACAAAACCATGCTCAACTCTCTGGAAGCCCTAGTCCCAGAGCAAATGAGAAGAAACTATGGCTGTTTACTCAGCAATATCCTATTTGTGCAAACAAATAAGAAATGCCCCTCAATGCACCTCCCCAGTTGCAAGTCTGTAACTAAAATCAGAGCACTGTTGGACAGGCTGGGTCCTGAGAGGCTGGACAGCGGGGCAGAGATGTGAGAGAACAGCCAGTGCACAGAACTCCGTGTGGGGCGTAAATCAAGGCACCAGGGCGAGGGAAGTGCTACCATCCCATGTAAGTGGGATTCGAATCAGGGAGGGGATCCTCTGTAAATCTAGTCTTTTGATAATTTAATGATGAGAAAGATTCTTAGTTTAGAGAAAAGCAAGTCAATAGAATTTGTTCCAAATGCCCTATCAGACTCCGTGAAAACATGTATTTCCATGCTCAAGGTTGGTGCAGAGTTTGAACAAATGGTAAGATCAGTTGCTTTTACTTCAGCTGAGCAAGAAAAGGATAAAGGAGTCCAATGCAGGCACAGAGATCTATTTACATTTAATGGCTTAGCTAGTTTAAGCTCCTGTTCTGACACCTAGAGCCAGCTAAATAATAAAACACTCTGCAGAGAGCTGTTCTCTGGGAAGTGACAAGCTGAGCTGTCTTCCCAGCAGAGCCACGAGCAGGTCTTTTCACATATCTCCACATGCATCCTACAGCTTTAGCTGAGGTAATCTGCGGCAAAGGCCACAGTAGTCTGGTGCAGTGAATGCAAATCCACAGCTATTTCGCTTTAGTTGGTACTTTTAATTCTCTTCCCCACTAACTTTGACAAGTTATAGAACTGACTACAAATTTCAACTACTTTTTCCAGGCTTAGGGTTTCTCTTGGAAAGCTGCCTACTAAGCTAAATCATAGAATTCCAAGTGGTAATCAACACGCTATGAACAAAGATTGGAAGTCAGAGAGAGACTGGGTGGCCAATACACTGACCATTCACTGCAGAAGGCTGAGGAAAACCACCCATATTTAACGCTTGAGGAACAAATGCAGGTTTCCTATCTAACCAAAGGTAAGGTTAGAGACAGACATACGCGAAAAGCAAAGGGAGAAAGCCAGCACAGGTCAACTTGGAAATTAGTTTGCAAAAAGGAAACCCTTCTCATTTCTTAAATACAGACATAAAAAGAAAGTGTTATAATTAGAAAGCTGAGATTGTTTTTGCTCTGGGTTGTTTAAAAATATGAGTCTAATACATTTGTTTTCAAACTGTCTGAAAACCTTTACAAACTTTCTTTTCCACAAGCTCTTCACTGCCATTCTTCTCCTCCTCTTCCTCGGAGGTTTTTCTCTTTGCTCCTTTCCCTTCATTCTTTACCATCTGCGGTATCGACGTAGCAAGAGAATCTGGAAATAAAGTAAAAACCGCCGGAAACACAGCTGTAGACTGTTAGAAAAAGTCACCAGCGCACTAGGCTTCATCCCAGCCCTCAGAGACAGAATGACATTTCAAGCAAAGACTGGCAGACAGAGGCAGACCCAGCAGTTTCGACCTCATGGGGAGGGGGCTGGGGTGACAGTGCTGCAGCCCACAGTGGAAGGATACAAGTTAAGATGCAGGCCCTGGGTCAGACCCACCCTGAAGGGATTTGCAAAAGAGGCTTCTCAGTGGTTAAAAACAAATGTACCCATTTTTAGTTTGTAGCTATATGTGATGTTTTACTTTCACAGGCCCTTACTGATAAACAGGGAAATTTCCAAATCTGTAAATAAACATATCCCGGACAGGTTCAAAAAAGTAACAAGTGACCAAAAAGGCTCAAAGTCATATAAACATCAAGCTTTAAGAACTGTAATATATCCACAGGCCTGCTGCATCCATTCCCACTGGCAGAGGATGGATCTGTCCTCAAAGCCAGAGCTAAGGGGATCTGCAGTGCGTGTGTCTGGAAAGAGAAAAGTCTAGGTTCAAAGAGATGTGCCCTTAAGGCAAGTTGTTTAACCTTCCAGCCTCAGTTTCTTATATGCAACGTGATGAAAATACTGTCATCACAGAGGGTTGTTCAAAAATTGATGGGAGCAAAGTATGTAAAACATTTGTCACCGTGCCTGCTGCATCAACTGTCCAATAAATGGCAGCTGCTGGCCTAACGGATGATTCTAAGTGTTCTCTGCATTTAGGTATAACGGTACACAACCACTTATTCAACCTATTCTTTGCCAGACATTTCTGAGTACTGAGGAAAAAGAAGAAAATGTCCCTGCCCTCAGGAAGAGTTAACTATCTGCACAAGGACATATTTCTGCAACAGTATACATAATACACACATTGCCACCCCACATCATAAGGCAAAGTAACAGAAAAGGTCATGGAGGTTTCCAGCAGAATCTCTCCCCAAAATTTCTCCATTAATGTTCTATTGCTTACTGTTTGGGTTCCAGTTTTCCCAATGTGCATGCGAAAGTATCTTCCTTTCTTTTAAATTCCAAAACACAGAAACCTCACAGCTTCATTATTGACTTATAAGCAAATTATACTGTAGTCAGAGAATGTGATCTGTACATGAAACAGATTCTTTATTGGGATTTATTTTATGGCCTAACACAGTAGTTTTTGTAAATGCTTCCTGCCTGAGAAGAATGTATTGTCTCCTCAAGAAACCTAAAACACTGGATGCAAGATTCTATATACATACATTAAAAAAAAAAAAAATCAAGCTTGTTAATAGTGGTATGGAAATCTTCTAAATTGTTACTAGTTTATTGTCTTTTGCCCTATGGATAACCAAGAGATAGCCATGTTGAATCTTAATTTCTTTCAATAAATCTATTAAGACCCTTGTTTGCACATAATAACTTTCATTACCACTAAGAGTACAGTCTTTACTGGGAAGGTTTCAAGCTACGTTATGAGAATATTACAACTTTTTGGTATGGGTCTATAGCCCTAAAAATTTGAAAATTCTCATGTAAGATGATTATAATCTTTTTTCTAAAATATAGGAAATAGGCCAGGCGCAGTGGCTCATGCCTGTAATCCTAGCACTTTGGGAGGCTGATGCAGAGGATCACTTGAAGTCAGGAGTTCAAGACCAGCCTGGGCAAGAGCAAGACCCCATCTCTATTAAAAAATAGAAAAATTAGCTGGGTGTGGTGGCATGCACCTGCAGTCCTAGCCACTTGGGAGGCTGAGGCAGGAGGATCCCTTGAGTCTAGGAGTTTGAGGTTGCAGTGAGCTGTGATGACGCCACTGCACTCTAGCCTAGGCAACAGAGACCCTGTCTCCAAAAAGAAATATAATAAAGTAAAATATAGGAAATATACTAATTTAATCCATACTTTCCAGACTGATTCCAGTGATTTTATGGTAATGAATTAATGATACAAAAAAGAACCTACTTGAAAAACAGCAAGTGTTCTATTTGACAACAAAAGCAGGTCTCACACCAGAAGATCACTGCATACGAAACAGGACCACCTACATCTCCACTGCCCCCACACCATCCACCCCAACCCCTCACCAGAGGAACTCCACATAAGAAATTCTCAGTGAGATGGAATAGATTTGTCATCATGACAAGAGGAATCTGCTCTATTCTTCCCTTCTGCTTAATTGGGACACAAAAGGAAAAGTTAAACATTTTTAGGAGTGGGTAGAGCCAGTGTTAACAGGCTTGATATATTTGGGCATGTCAGCAACACAAGACAAATCAGAATAAGAAACTCTGAAATTTTTTTTTAAAGGTTAATACCAAAGTTCAGAGTAAATAACTCTGAACTCTCTTTTTTTTGAGACAGGGTCTCCCTCTATTGCCCAGGCTAAAGTGCAGTGGTGTCATCATAGGTCAATGTAACCTCAAATTCCTGGGCCCAAGCAATCCTCCTACCTCAGCCTCCCAAGTGGCTGGGACTACAGGAGCATGCCACCACAACCAGCTAATATTTTTATTTTTTGTAGAGGTAATGTCTTGCTATGTTACCCAGGCTGGTCTCAAACACCTGGCCTCAAGCAATCCTCCTACCTCGGCTCCCAAAGTGTTAGGATTACAGGCGTGAGTCACTGTACCTGGCTGAACTCTTAATTCTTAAAGTCAGTTTCAGCAGTTTGAATCCCAAGAAGAAAAGCACAGATAATCACCAAAAAGGGGCACAGTACTTAAGTATCTAACCTTTATGCATCTACCTGATGGTGCCTATTTAGTATTAATGAACTTTATGCTGAATTATGACTTCATGTTACCCAACATGTAAATTTTATATAATAGTAAAACATCCTGTACTATTTCTATGAGCACCTTGGATTTTTTTTTCCCTACCACTTACCTGAATCGCCACTGCTAGCAGGTGGGAGATCATCAAAAAGCAAAGGTCCCCCTGATCCTGAAACATAGCAGAACACTTAGTGAGCCCACAAAAAATGCACAAGGCTTAAGTTTCAGAATCCATCCCACCAGGACACCTATGTAGGTTACTGAAATAAACTCAAAACTCTTGTGTCAATCCAGTGGCAACTCACACTGCAGTGAATAACACTGAACCTACTTTAAAGTCCTACCATTTCAAAGGAAATAAAAATCTGCCTTAAAAAGTTAAATTTTATTTCAGCTAGTAAAACAAATACTCGAATGAACCAGAGAAAACTGCTCAACATTTTTATGCAGTACTTCTCAGGGCTAGTGATTTTTCTGCCTTACCTGATGCCATGGATTCAAAACTTAAGACAGTCCAACACCTAAAACATCTGTGTGTTGAAAATGGGGGAAAGGGAAAAAGATTGAGACAACTACAATCCCAGGATGAGTAGAGACGTTGACACACACCTGGGAGAGCCTGAAGACTGTACCTGAGTCAGTACTGCTGGCCGGAGGGAGGTCATCAAAGAGCAGGGATCCTTTCTGAGCTTCTTTCCCTAAAACACAGAAAACCTGTTTAGAGAGCATATGGTCACCTTCCAGGACAGACTGTCCAAGGGGAAATCATGTGGTCTCCCCCGCTCTGAAATAAGTTTGCTATTAGATTCAAAGTTTCTCTTTCCTATCAAACAAAATTTTAAAAAATAGTTTCTTAACGGCTTTTTAATATGGATATTTGTTTCAACAGTTACAGTCAACAAAAAAGCAATGAATGATGCCCCTACAGGGCCACGGGACATTTTGAGGAAAATAAGTATTTTTCTTAACAATTTCATTATTGAAAGCATCAAACATTTAAAAATCTTTCTTTAAAAGAGAATCCTGGCTGGGCATGGTGGCTCATGCCTGTAATCCCAGTATTTTGGGAGGCCGAGGAGGGAGGATCACTGGAGGCCAGGAGTTTAAGACCAGCCTAGGCAACATAGCGAGACCCCATCTCTACAAAAAAGAAAAAAAATTAGCCAGGCATGGTGATATGCACCTTTAGCCCTAGCTACTTGGGAGGCTGAGGCAAGAGGATAGCCTGAGCCCAGGAGTTCCAGGCTGCAGTGAGCTTTGATCACACCACTGCACTCCAGTCTGGGCAGCATAGCCAGACCCTATCTCAAGAGAGAGAGAATTCCAGGAAGAAAAAAACTGATTCTAGACAAAGAAAGCAATCCTTTTATACCTCAAGACAGAACTTCAGAAATAGGGGATCCTTCAAAGATCTACAGGTTTTTAAAAAACCCTATTGCAATGACATTCTACAAGGGAAGGAAATCGGCTGTAATTTGGTGTCGCAGCACAGTACCTGATTCAATAAACACCTATGGAGAAAATAAGGGGTATCAGACAATCAAAGGCTGAAAGCCTCAGAAGAAAGCCAGAAAATTTTATCAAAAAATATTAAGATTTACACTCCAAAAGTACGTCTTAAATATCGTATGTCCAATTATCCCTTTCCACATAAAATCTAGTTGCCGTTTTTTATTCTCCATCTTTTCCCCCAAAATGCTACTTAAGCTATTAAATATTTGACTAGCACACAAGCATATGGGGGAAATAAAGGGCTAAAAACGAAAGTATGTGTGTTCACCTCCTATGAAGTTCAACACACAGGCTTTATCCCACCTCTTCTTCCTCAGAGTTCAAGTATAAAAACGTACTCATTTAAAATTCAATTCGCTTAAAGAAATAAATTTATATCCCCCAAGAGGTTCATCCGTATCATCTTTTTGCCTCTATGTAGAAAGCAGCTGGGTATCAATTTTCTTCTTTTAAAAACAAAAATTTAAATCAAAATTTATAAACTCCAAGGAAGGAAATTTCTTCAGGGGTCTTTAGGTCAGAAGTACCTAAAATACATAAGAAATTCCTCAGTTAACAAAACTTAACTCTTTTACTTTATACCCCTAACGTAAATGGGAAATGTATTTATAATCCTTCAGGATGTCCCTGAACAAATTAAGGTATAGCAAATACTTCCATTTTTCTTACAAGTAACATAAAAACTATGGGAAGTTTACAAGAAGCAGCAGAAGGTATTTAGGATAACCATTTACTCAATGCATTAATCCCATTACAAGAATCCCTAATATTCTAGAGCAAGTCACTACCAAGAGGAGCCCAAACTACATTGGGTCTCACAATCAAAATGACTGTTCTCCTAATAGACTATGTGGGATGATCCGGAACAATCACACTACCGTCAGGATAGCCAGCCAGGTGTCTTAGGAGAGAGGAGAGGGGAGGGGACATTACAGGGACGAGGCCAGTGTAGGGCAACCAACCCTTCCACTCCTGCCAGGTCAGATTTTACTTTCTGAATTATCCTACCCATCTAAATCAGGTCTTTCCACTTCCAGTGTGACAACGAAACGGGGGAAGTCGTCTTTTCCCCAGGTGATAAACGTATTTTCAGTTCTTGCAAGCATCCCTCACAACACAATTTCCAGCTTAGTACTAGCCTGGCCCCTCTTCTTTGGCTACAACTCAGTTTAAGACAGTACCCAAAGCTGAGTACCATCCCTGGAGATTGGCCTGTCTACCCATGCTGCATGGAATGAGCCTAGCACTTTCTTTCTCACTCGGGAACACCGTAAGAGGTACTTAATCACAATGAGACCATCTTAAATTTTGTTGGCCACCACTGAGAATGGCTTATACAAATGATAACTAATACTTCCTGCCTGTCGGGTGCTATTCTAAGGGTTCTACATATTTTAACTCATTTAATCCTTACAATAATCTTATGAAGTAGGTACTATTATTATTGTTATTTACTGATGGAAAAACTGAGGCACTGAGGTCAAATGCCTGCCCAAGGTCAGAGAGCCAATGAAAAGCAGAGTGGGGATTCAAACCCAGGCAGTACAGTTTCCCTCACCATGCTCCTGGAGAGGTGCTACACTGCCTCTACACATGGAAATCCTTCTAGAAACTTCACAAAGATCATCTCATTTTACCCTTAGATCATCCTGAGGCTCTATCAAATCTCTAGAATACCTTTTCTGGCATTGAAAGGATAAAACTTAGAAGTTTGCATCTGGATTCCTTAAAAAACAAAATCTGTAAGTCACAGACACTATGTAAGGGAACTTCCAATTAGCCAAAAGAAAATCAAACTACTGGGGGCTGCAATCATTGAACAAAGTGTGAACTTGACCCAAAATTTTAGAAGATGCCCCCCAAGTTCTAATGTAAGAAACCTAATAAGGCCGGGCGCGGTGGCTCACTCCTATAATCTTAGCACTCTGGGAGGCCAAGGCAGGCAGATCACTCAAGGTTGGGAGTTTGAAACCAGCCTGAGCAAAAGCGAGACCTGGTCTCTACTAAAAATAGAAAGAAATTAATTTGCCAACTAAAAATACATAGAAAAAATTAGCCAGGCATGGTGGCGCATGCCTATAGTCCCAGCTACTCAGGAGGCTGAGGCAGGAGGATCGCTTGAGCCCAGGAGTTTGAGGTTGCTGTGAGCTAGGCTGACACCACGGCACTCTAGCCAAGGCAACAGAGTGAGACTCTGTCTCCAAAAAACAAAAAAGAAACCTAATAGACTGAAAATGTTTTTTCATTAATTTCATCTAGAACTTTTTTTTCAATTATCTACATTCTGATGATAAAACTACTGGAAGTTATATACTATGCTGAGTAAAATACTCTTGAGTTGATCATATTCAGGTTAGCTAAAATACTGCTTTGTACCATAAAATAACAAAAAGGTTTTATAATATTTTGCCTACACTTTTTTTTTTTTTTTTAAGAGACAGGGTCTCCCTCTGTCGCTCAGGCTGGAGTGCAGTAGCATCATCATAGCTCAGAAACCTCAAATTCCTGGGCTCAAGTGACCCTCCTAAGTAGCTGGGACTACAGGCATGCACCGCCACACTCGGTTTTTTCTAGTTTTTGTAGAGACAGGGTCTTGATATGTTGCTCTGTCTGGTCTCAAACTCCTGGACTCCAGTGATCCTCCCGCCTCAATATCCTAAAGTGGTAGGATTACAGGTGTGAGCCACTGCCCTGGCCTAAATTATTTTTTATACTAGAATTTTCTTTTCAACTACAAACGTGATACAGGTATTTTCCAAACACCACAGAGGTTTATCAGAAAAGGCGAGGGGGACAGGGAGCTGCCCACGTCCCCCAACCACAGTAACAGTTTAGTGTGAACTTTCCACTTTCCTCGATGCTCGGGTAGACGTGTATGTGCGTTTTAATTTATTTTTTATTTTTTTGGTAGAGACAGGGCTTCGCTCTATTGCCCAGGCTGATGTCCAGCTCTTGGCCTCAGGCAATCCTCCAGCCTTGTCTTCCCAAGTGCTGGGATTACAGGTATGAGCCACCACGCCCAGCTCCTTTTAGTTTTAGAAGGCAGAACCGTACTCTACACAATTACTCCACATACGCTGTTCACGTAATTCATCAGGGCATGCTCCAGGCCAACACCCGGGAGTCTACATTCATTCTCTCCAACAGTTGCACACAATTGTATATGAAAAGCATCTCATTTATACAGTTCCATTAGAGATGGACATGCAAGCTCTTTACAGTTCTGCACATGACAAATGGTACAATAAAAAATCTGACGCACATATCCTATATGTGCCAGACTACTTGTGTATGAGTGACTTAAATCTGACAGAAGCCAAGATTTCCTGAAAAAGTTGTAATAACTGCCACTCCCGATGTATTTTATGAGAATGTCTATTTTCCTACACCTTCATCAATATGTTACCAATTTTTGCTAATATCATGGGTGAAAAAAAAGTCAGTGACCTGACAATCCTTTCCTCAGGGACTAGGGAACCTGAGCATCATTTCCTGTTGACGGGCTATTTGTATTCCTTCCCTAAACGGTTAGAATACACACTTTGGCCATTTTTCTAATGGGTTATCTTTTTCTTACTAATTTTATAAGTCTTTCACTTTTTAGGGATATTAACCCTTAGTAATGTGTATCACAATTATCTCCTCTCAGTTTGTCTTTTGCCTTTGTGGTATCACTTGTTCTGCCAAAATTTTAAATTTTTACATAGTCAAATTTTATGACTTGAGATTTTCTTGCTTAACCCCACAGTTTTACAATTAGTCCATTTTCTTATAATATCTAAACTTTTATTTTGTTTAGATCTCCAATTTTTTAAAGAAATATTGGTAAGATGTTCTGCCAAGCTAATGTTTATTTAGTCCTTGACAGCTGACCATCAGTTTTAAATGTACCGGCGTGGCAGCCGGATATGTGAAAGAACCACCCTATACATTGAAACCAAGTTACTGCTGAAGCAACTTTAAACCACAGCACCTTTAACTCACTCATACGGATTGCCAAATACAAGTTGTCAATCTTAAAGACATTAAATCAGCACTTTCATGGGTATGACACAGAAAAATTCCATTTCTGTTTGATATGAACATACTTCTTTTAGGTTAATAAAAAAGACGTGTGTGTATATATACATATACATTATATATACTTTTTTTTTTGAGACAGGGTCTTACTGTATTGCCCAGGCTGAAGTGCAGTGGCTTGATCATAGCTCACTGTAGCCTTGAACTCCTGGGTGCAAGTGATCGGCTTCAGCCTCCTGAGTGGATGGGACTATAGGTGCACCACACCCCAAGTGGTTTTTTTTTTTTAAGAGACAGGGTCTATGTTGCCCAGGTTGGTCTTGAACTCCTGGCCTGAAACAATCCTCCCACCTCAGATTCTCAGAGTGCTGAGATTACAGGCATGAACCACTTTTAAGAAACCTGATTCACTTAGCAATTAAAACCCTTAAGAGCTTGGATGAAAACTACTACTTTAGCACAACACCTAGAAACATTTAATGCATTCTTTCTGTATCTTTTTTCAAAATTATAAAGCTTCAAGAGGCTTCGGGGTACAAACATTGATGCAATGCTTAAAAGAAACCAATAAATAAAAGAACCGAACACTTGATGTTATCTGACCAGTAAAGTATCTTCTCCCCTTGGACACTTAGTGCTTGTACAAAATCCATTTAAGACTGCACTCCCCCCCTTTAAACAACTGGTAAAAGTTAACGCCTCATATGACAATGGCTAACACCTACAAAGCACTAGGTGCTCAGTTTTACATGTAGTGCACTCTTTAATCCCTACACTAACAGGAGGCATCACCCCTGTTTTACACATGCAGGAACAGCCACAGAAGGTACAGAGCAAGTGAAGAGCTGGATTTGAAACCAAACAGTCTGGTTACATCTCCCAAACAACTCTTTTTGGAGACTGCGATGATAACTAGGTCCTTCATCGTTCACTGCATTAGCTTAGAGATTTGTGGTGCCCAAATATCAGGCGTGAGGGTCACGATCCAGTTTAGCTTCATTCTTCCATCCGTTTCAGCAAACAGTATGATTTACTGAGAAATATGGTATATAGATTAATTTTTTTATATCACAGTATTTTCACAAGAATGTGATATCAGATTGTTCTTGTTCAAATGATTTTTTAACCCATCACATCTCATCTTGCTGGTTTTAGCATGTCATGATAACTGTGGATCCCAACGCTGTCACTCACTTTAGTACTTCCTGTCATCTACAAATTCTGAAAGCATGTCTTTGTTTTAAATCTATTTTTTAAAATGCACTCAGCCAGGCAGGGCCTGTGGACAGTGTCATGATCTTTCAGGCAGACAAGGAGCAGTTTACTAATCCACGTTCAGGGAAGGGGGAGGTTTAAACACCATAACACCATGCAGCCCCTCTGCTGCCCTGTCAGCTCAGCCGAGGTCGGAAGCTGAGTTTGGAAAAAACAGCGGCAGGATATGCACTCGCCACTGTATCTGCTGCTAAGGTGCCAACTTGTAAGATTTCAAGCTGTCAGATTTCGTGTCGTGTCCAGGGGGCCGTGCCCTGAGCAGAACCAAATTAATTTTGGATAAAAAGTAACGAGGATTTTAAAAATGATAGGTTTACAGGCATATTAGTGAACCCAAACACATTCAGATAGAAGTTACATTCCACCGACATAGAAAAAGAAAAAGACTGCCTACACAAAGCCGGTCTTTACCGACAAACAGAACTGTGGTTATCCTGAAAACGAACGGCCGAGCCAAGTTCGCAGACTCATGGACCAGTTATTCAGATGCTTTGCACCATCAGAACGGCCAGTGGGGAAGAGTAACTGCGCATTACTGAGAACAAGGGCAAAAAGATAAAACTTCAAAATGGTCCCACAAAGACTGGCCGTGCACAGGTTAAGCCAGGATCCCAGTCCTGTGGAGGGTAGAATGACCCCTCATTAGGCCCCGAACCCCGACTATCCTCCACACTGGCATGCTCTGCTCAGAGGAACCGGAGAACTAAGCGTCCCCTCTCTGAGCACATTGTTCTCCTGCCTAGATTTGGTGCAAACCACAACAAGTCTACCCGTCTTTAGAAGCCCAGTTCAAACACTGCCACCTTCTCCCATCGAGAGGACAAACACTACTCCTCGGGGTCCTGGGCATTTCCCACCGTCATTAACTTCCGCCAGTCTTAACTACCCCACAATCGCTCGCATTCAGAAGCAAGCTCTCAGGAAGCTAAGACCGGGTCTCAGCCACCTTCCCACGCCCTACGCCAGCGGTCCCCAGGCCGTTCGCCTCCAGGTCCCCGCTGGCCTGCCCGGTCAAAATCCCCAGGACGTTTGGTAGCAGATTCAGAAACCCCACCCGCGGGGATTCGGATGTAGTGGGGCTGGCGCGGGCCTGGGAATCTGAACTCGTGTTTAAAGTCTCCCAGATTTATGTGCCACCAAGCCAGGTTTGGAAACAAGGACCTGAACTCCAACACCCAGCTAAACGTCCTGCGTGTGGACACGTCAAGCCTGGGGTGACTACAACCCGCCGGGCGCAGGGTGACCCCGACATGCTGCTGTTTCTTCCTAACCCGGCGAGGCCGGCGGCGGAACGACGGGCCTCGCTGCGCACGTGGGGCTCACGCCACGGGCTACGGGACTCGCACCCCGGCAGGGGTCAGGGGTCAGGGGCCAGGCTGGCACTCCCCACTTTCAGGAGAGCGGGGAAGCTCTTGCGACCCAGGAAAGAACAAAACGCTGCCATCAATCACAAAACGACAGCGTCCTCCTGTCTTCCGGGCTTCAAAACCACGAGTGACTAAGCCAGTCATCCCACGTCCGGTGCAAACACGCGCAAGCCCCGGACCGCGAGCCTCGCCTGCGCCGCGGCCGTCCGAAAGCCAGCCAGGGACGGCGGGGCCCGCGCGGGGACACCCGGCCTCGGAGCGCGCTCCCCGCGGGCGGCCACGCGGACGCCAGCGCCACGCAGGGGCGCGCGGAGCCCGGCCCGGCCGGCCCGGCCCTCCGACGTCGCGAAGATGGCGGAGGCGCGTCTCGCAGCGCCGCGAGTGGCCGGCCGCCGGGGGGCGGGGGCGGCCAGCGGGCCGGACGGGGCCCCGCCAGGCCGGAGCAGGCCCGTGCAGCCCGCGCCGCGGCCGCCGCCTCAGCCGCCGCGGGCCTCAGGCCGGCGCCACCCGCCCGCCCTCCTCCTCTTCCTCCTCCTCCTCCTCCTCCTCCTCCTCCTCGCCGGCCGGGCGGCGGCGCCGCTTACCGGCAGCCGGGCGCGGCGAGCGCTCGGGCTCCGGCAGGTCCCCGAACAGGTCCATGGCGGAGGCTGGGCGGCGGCGGCGGCGGCGGGGCAGACGCGCAGCCCGCGAGCTGCGGCCGGGCTCCACACCCGGGCGGCGGCGTCGGCGGCGGGGGCGGCCGGGCGCCGTCAGTCACCCGGGGGGCGGGACCGGGGAGCCGCCAATCGGCGCGCGGCGCGGCCGGGCCGCCCCACAGTGCCGCGCGCGGGCGGGGGCGGGGCAGGGCGGTGCGCACGCGCGCGGGCCGCTCCTGCGCCCGGGCTGGGACGGCCGCCTGCCGAGGCGTTTTCGGCGCTGGGGGGTGGCGGGGCCCGCCTGCCTTGGGGACGTCGGATTTCTGTCCGGTGTTGCTGAGCTCCCAGCCGAGGAGGCCCGTCGAGAGAGCGATGTCTGGGCTCCGGGGCAGCCCCCGATGTCGGGAAGGCTTCGCGGGGCCGCGGCCCGGACGGCGCGGCCAGGTGCCTCGGGACGGGAACCTCGGCGGCTGCGGGAGGCGGAGGCGGCGCTCCTCGGCGCGTCTGCTCCCCGTCCGACCCGGGAAGCGCGCGGCTCGGCCTCGCCGGTGCCGCCCGGCCGGGAGGAAGCCGCGGTCGCGGGCGGCGGGGCCGGCCTGGCGCACGGCCGGGCCCTGGTGCTCTCGCGTTGAGCGTAAGCAGTTTCATAAAACGTCAGCGTCAGGCCGTGATACAGACGAAGACAGAAACGAGACCACTCTGTAACCGAGTCTGAATACAGGGAAAATGTGAACGTTGTCCGAGCCACAGAATAACCAAACACGCGCCACCTCTGCTACTAAGAGTGATTGCTGCTGCTTCACCAGTTACACGTTTAGCCTTTTCTAGTTTTCCTGCCCTCTGGATGAGCTTTATGAAGATCATGGAGTTACCTTCTCTGCCTGACATCGTCCAATCCAGAGCAAAGCCCCGCTGGGTTCGCTCAGGGTGGAAACCCAGAAAGCATGTGTAGGAGAGGATGCGGGTAATGGAAAACTTAGGTAGTGATCATAAGGCCTGTGAAACAATAGCCGCAGGAGTCTGGAGAGTCCAGAGGTTGTAAATCTATGACCACAGACAGTTGAGGCAATGACAAACAGGAACCGGTTCAGAAAAAAATTCACCCTCCCCAAACTTCCATCCAAACCTCCTATAAAACCCACCACTCTCCCCTTCCTGGCGTGGAAGCTCTTTTCTCCACCCATCTGCACCCAGATGCTCAAATAAACAGCATTTTGCTATACCTGAGGCTTTGGGTATCTCCCTCTCAGCTGCAGACCTAATAAGCCCCATTTCCATAAACGTTCCCCCAATCAACTAACACAAACCCAAATCTCGTAAGTCCGTTCCGACGTCTCCTTGCCCAGGTGTCCCATGTTCCAGTGGTCTCCCTGATGCAGTGAGTTAGTAAACCTGATTCAGTCAACTGCTGATGTGGTTCCGGTGCTGTCCAGCTGGAGGACCCTGGCAGGTCCAGCAAGCCTTCGGGCTTCTCTCCACTTAGCCGCTCCCTTGCCACCGCTTGGAACCTCCACTGCTGTCTCCTCCCTTACAACAGAAATACTCTGAAGTGACAACACTCACCGTCTCCTGTCCCTCACCTCGCACCCACGTCTCGGCACACCCCATAACTCCAACGGAACTGCTCTTGCCAAGCTCACCAGTGACGGCCCACTCTTGCTAAACTAAACTGACTTTTTTAGTCATCATCTCACACGAATCCCAGCAATTGTGAATACTGCTGGCCTCTCTTTCCAGTTGGTTTGCGGGACACGTGAGTCTCTTGGCTTTGCTCCTGTTCTCTGGCTGCTCCAGGTGTGTCCCCTTCGAAGGCTCAACTTCTTCTGCCTGGCTAATAATTGATAACATTCCTTAGGACTTAATCCTGAGTCCTCTCCTCATTCCACACTCCCTTTCTTTTTAATCTCATCTACATTTGGCTTGAATCACCACGCATCTGTAGTGGTGTGTTAATTTACATTTCCTACCATCTCCAGATCTACACGGTCAAGTAAGTAACCATGTGATATCTCTTGGATGGCTCAAAAGTACCTCAAACTCAACATGCCCCCAAATGAATTAATTTTCTTTCCTCCCCACCCTCTCCCTTTCAATTTGCTCCCTTTCCAGGGTTGACACCTCTCTCTCTCGCTATTCCAGACCCCTCCTGGGAAGACAGACCCTAAAGTGGCCCCCAGGGTCCCTGTCTCTGAGTATTCGACTCTTGTGTGGTCCCCTTCCTTTGAGTGTAGGCAGGACCTGCGTCTTGCTCTGGCCAACAGAGTCCAGCAAAAGTGGTAGGATGTATGTGAGGAGGTATATGTGATTTTCCAACACAGGGTTTTGACACCCACCCTACCAGCAGACTCTTCTTAAGAGAGTTTGAAGGAGTAAGTTGCCATGTTGTGGGCTGCGATACGGAGAGGACCACACGGCAAGGGCTTGAGAGCCAGAAGGGGAGGCTGACTGGGCAAGTAGCTGGGACCACAGGCGGGCACCACCACGCCCCGCTGATTTTTCTGTTTTGTTGTAGAGACGGAGTCTCGCTCTTGCTCGGGCTGGACTCTAACTCCTGAGTTCAAGCGATCCTCCCGCCTCAGCTGTTTTTTATTTTTTTAAGTTGCTAAATTTGGAGGTAATTTGTCACACAACAGTAGTAACTGGAGGAGAAATTTGGTGCCCAGAGTCGGGGGCTGATCCATCAAAAACCCAAAATATACAGTATTGTTTTGGGGACTGGGCAGCAGGCAAACACTGGAAGGGCCCGGGAAGAATGTTGGTGGAACCCTGGTGGGCTCTGAGGCTGCTGAGAGCTTAAAAAAGAGGGAGGAAAGATGTTATCAGAAGATGGAGAAAAGAACATTATTGTTCTGTAGTGTGGAAAGTTTAGTAAAACTGTTGTCTACAGTAATATGGGAAATAGAATATGTATCCAATGAACTGATGAATCCGGCTAAGGAGATTTCCAGGGAAAATGTTGAAAGTGCCAACTATAATCACATGAAGGATCTCAGGCAAGAACTGCCAAGCCAAGCCAAGCCCTTCTGGAATTCCTGAGCCACGAAATATGAGCAAAGTAAAGTGGTTGTTTCCAACTGAGAGAGGAGTTTTTCAAGTGTATGGTTCAGTGGCACCAAGTGTGTTCACAATAGTGTGCACCCATCGCCGCTGTCAATTTCCAAAACTTTTCCATCATCCTGAACAGAACCTGTGTGCTCCTCACTGTCTCCCCATCTCTCCGCCTCCCCAGTTCCTAACCTCTGTTCTACTTTGGCTCTATGAATTTGCCTATTCTAGGTACTTTATGTAAGTGGAACCGTATTTTTTTGTTTGATTTATTTCACCCAGCATGTTTTCAAGTTTTGATAGCATGTATCAAAACTTCATTCCTTTTTATGGCTGAGTAATATTCCATTGTATCTAATATGGATACGCCACAATTTGACGAAACATTCGTCTGTTGATGGACACAAGTATTTTCCCCCCTTGGCCATTTTGAACAGTGCTGCTGTGAGTACTGTCTGTGAGTGTCTGTCTGAGACCCTGTGTTCTGTTCTTTAAGGCACATACCTGACAGTGGAATTGCTGGGTCATGTGATGATTCTATGTGTGGCTTTTTGAGGAACCATGAAATTTTCTTCCACAAGACTCTGCCATTTTATTAAACACATTCCCACCAACAATTGGTTTCTGTATTCTTGATACAAAATTTTATGTGCACCTACTTGTTAAATGTTATAATTCAGATTAAGTTAATTTATGTAAATCAATATCTACATTTGGAACATTATATTAAAAATATATTTTAAATCCATACTAAAAGTTTTTAGACAAATATGGTGTTTAAAAAGCCAAGTGGTGCAATGTTCAGGAAAAGAAGGAAAATATATGCAGAAATGGATCAAAATTATATGGGACAATTATAAGTTTGGCTAGAAAGACAGTATTCCAGCTACTGGAAATGGCTGAGTCCTTTAACACTGATGTTACCAGAGCAGAACCGACATCACAGTTAACTGAAGAATCGTTTTCAAGAAAGTGAAGAGAAATGTTAGAAGTTTCAGAAACTAGTGACCATATGTGTGAACAAAAAGTAAGAAGATGCCATTTGAAATAAGTTTTAATAATTCTCCATTGTGGCTGCTTCTTTGTGATAAGAAAAAAATGAGTTTAATAGAGCACAAATCTAAAAAAGGACAAGATGTAGATTTTAGGGAATCTATCTCACATGATGCTCAGAGATTTTCTAAGGAATTTTTTCTTTAATATTCTAATGGCAAATGGCATTGTGACTAGCTTATTTATTCCAAAAGTTTGTCTTTCTTTTTCTTTCTTTCTCTCTCTCTCTTTTTTTTTTTTTTTTTTTTTTTGAGACACAGTCTCTATTGCCTGGGCTAGAGAGCCGTGGCATCAGCCTAGCTCACAGCAACCTCAAACTCCTGGGCTCAAGCGATCCTCCCGCCTCAGCCTCCCAGAGTGCTAGGATTACAGGCGTGAGCCACCGCACCCAGCCTGTCTTTATTTTTCATTCATAATTTTCTGTAGTAATACAACAAAATCAAATTTTTGCAACTCAAGAACGTTTCAAAAATTGGAAAACTTTAAACAGAATTTTTTTTTGTTGATTTGTTTTTTTAGAGACAGGGTCTCACTCTGTCACCCACTCTGGCGAGCAGTGGCGTGATCATAGCTAGCTCACTGCAACTTCGAACTCCTGGGCTCAAGTGATCCTCCCACCTCAGCCATCTGAATAGCTAGGACTATAGGCGTGCGCCACTATGCTTGGCTAATTTTTTTTTAAGCTAATTTTTTGAGACGGAATATCACTCTGTTGCCTGGGCTACAGTGCAGTGGCCTCATCACAGCTCACTGCAATCTCAAACTCCTGGGCTCAAGGGATCCTCCTGCCTCAGCCTCCCGAGTAGCTAGCGCTACAGGCGCTCACCACCATTCCCAGTTAATTTTTCTACTTCTTAGTAGAGACAGGGTCTTGTTCTTGCTCAGGCTGGTCTCAAACTCCTGGCCTCCCAGAGAGCAAGGATTACAGGCTAATTTTTGTTTGTTTGTTTGTTTTTACTATTTTGTACAGATGGGGGTCTTGCTGTATTGACCAGGCAATACAGCAAGGAGGCTAGTCTCCAACTCCTGGCCTCAAGTCATCTTCCCATCTCAGCCTCCCAAAGTACTGGGATTACAGACGTGAGAGCCACTGTACCTGGCCTAAACAGAATTTTTGACCAGGGAACTTTTATGTCTTATTGTGATGCTTTTCTAAAATGGAAGTGTCTTTAAAAAATATTCTTGCCAGGTGCAGTGGTTCATGCCTGTAATCTGGGCACTTTGGGAGGCCGAGGCAGGAGGATTTCTTGAGGCCAGGAATTCGAGAACAACCTGGGTAACACAGTGAGACTCTGTCTCTACAAAAATTTTTAGAAATTAGCTGGGCGTCGTGGCGCATGCCTGTAGTCCCAGCTACTGAGGAGCCTGAGGCAGGAGGATGGCTTGAAGTCCAGCAGTTGGAGGCAGCAGTGAGCCAGGATCACACCACTGCACTCCAGTCTGGGTGACAGAGCAAGACCCTGTCTCTAAAATATAATAATACAAAAGAAATAAGATATTCAAACTGACAGTTTAATAAATGATTCTTTGCAGAATACAATAAAATCAAAGAAACAACAATAGATAATTGGAGTGATTTTAGATGTTACACTTTACGCAAAAAATATTTTACATCTTAAGAGAATCACAAGAAATTATTGGAAGTCCAAATCATGGCATGTTTTTAACTTTAGGTGAATTTATAGCTAATAATAAAAAGGATGCCCTATTTGTACAATAAAATTAAAACCAAATGTATAATGCTACCAGAAAATCATGTTGGAGTTGAAATAGTAGCAACAATAAAAGCAGCAAATATTTTTGATCGGATACTAAGCGCCCATTGTGAGCAAGTGTGCCAGACTGTGAGGCATGCTCACATTAAGAAACGCCTAATAATTGTTCCCACTCTGTAGTTTAGTAATTAAAATTTAAAAAGTTGTACTGAGGCTGGGTGCAGTGGCTCAAGCCTGTAATCCCAGTACTTTGGGAGGCCAAGGCCGGAGGATCACTTGAGTACAGTTGAGACCAGCCTGAGCAACACAGCAAGACCCCATCTCTATAAAACATTTTAAAAACTAGCCAGGCGTAGTGTCGTGCACCTGTAGTCCCAGCTACTCCGGAGGCTGAGGCGGGAGAATCGCCTGAGTCCAGGAATATGAGGTTGCAGTGAGCTATGATGACACCACTGCACTCCAGCCTGGGCGACACAGTCAGATGCCATCTCAAGGGGAAAAAACGAAAAAACGAGAGGGGGGGAGGGAGAGAGAGAGAGAGAGAGAGAGAGAGAGAGAGAGAGAGAGAGAGAGAGAGAGAAAGAGAAAGAAAGAAAGAAAGAGAGAGAGAGAGAAAGAAAAAATGTTGTAATGACCTTATTGAAATGAAAGGAAAAACTGAAAGGTCTAGCTTATGAAATTGGAGGATGGAAAAAGGTACTAACATAAAAAATGCTTGTGGCCAAGGATATAAAGGAACAAATATGGCAGGTTATGCAAGGCTGCCACTATATCCCCAATAAAACGATTATGCTGAACTTGTCTTTCTCAGCTCATAATCTTAATATGCGAAAATGCTGACGTAAAATAAAAAATTTTTTGAGACAGGGTCTTGCTATGTTGCCCAGGCTGGAGTGCAGTGGTGTGATCGTGGCTCACTGCAGCCTCACACTCCTGGGCTCAGGTGATGTTCCTGCCTCAGCCTCCCAAGTAGCTGGGAGTACAGGTGTGTGCCACAACTGGCTAATTCTTCTGTTTTTTGACAGGATCTCACTAAGTTGTTCACACTAGCCTAGAGCTCCTGTGGTGTTAAGTGACCCTCCTGTCTCGGCCTCCCAAAGTGCTATGATTGCAGGCGTGAGCTACTACACCCAGCTGTGAAATCAAACTGAAGAACTCTTTTTAGCATTGTATATCCGTGTGTGTTTGTGTGTATGAAGTGAATGAGCAGATGGAATATTCTAATGTCTGTTTTAAAACCTACATTAATCAGAAAGATTTTAGAATTAAAATAATCCTAGCTACTCAAGAAGCTGACACAAGAGGATGGCTTGTGCTCAGAAGCAAGACTCTGTCTCAAAGAAAAAACAAACAAAAACAAAACTGCCTTAAAAACACGTACACATACCTCACGAGGATCAAGATCAAATGCAATCAAGGCACTTCACAAATTAAAGACATTTATAAATATTGAATTATTTACCATATGAACAAACACACTATGCTGACATCAAAAGCATCTTGGTGTGAATAGATTACAGATTTTTCTCACTCTGTCTGTGTGGGATGATATTCTGAACCAAGTGGAAACTTTGATAAAGCTCTGCTATAAAAAACACAAGATTATACGTCAACCTGCATGCTTAATAGGCTTGTCCCTTTGCTCACAACAAATAAAAGTAACTTTCACAGTATATTTGATGAATGTTAAATTTTAGGAAAAGATATTAAAACACTGCCTGAATTTTAAAATAAAGAGTATAGAAATTGGAAATGAATCACTGGATGGCTGTGTCAATTATTAAGGGAAAACTGCGTATCAAATAGAAATTAAGATCATAGATGCCTTAATTTCACATTTGAAATGGAGACATAAAAAATTAAAATGTCTTTACACTTTGAATTTCTCACTGGAGACTTTATTTTCTATGAATACATCTGATCTACACAAAGCAGCCACTTATTTGACTCTTAAATTTTCCGATGACTTAAGTCCTGTAAAAATTTCATCTGAAATGGTTTTAAGCAGTATGCAATCAATAGTTTGTGATACCAAATTTACGTTCTGCGTAGGTCTTCCAAAACTGATTCACAAATTTTGCCTAGTGCAATCTTACCAGCTTCAGAAGTGGCTTTGAGGAGTCTTTTAATAATACCGGGCACAGTGGCATATTTAAAAGAAGTTTTGGCAAGTTGAAGTTAATAATTAAGATCATCACTTGATCGAGAGAAACTCATATGACAATTCTCTCAAGTGAAAACGAGATGTTAGAAACAGACTTTGGAAATATCGATGAGTTTGTTTCTTTTAAAGCCAGGCAAGTAAAATTACAAATTGGTTTTTATATACATATATCTAAACTTAAAATATTTTGAGCTTTAATATACCTACTTGCCAATTTTTCCAACGGTTCTTCACCTACTTTAACGTTGCAGAAAAAAATGTTAAAAAATACATTTCATTCAGGCTCCGGTCTGCTCGGCTACGTGGAGTGGAGACTGGCTGGGAGCGAGTCTGAGGGAGCCTCCTGAAGTGAGTGATGATCAGGACCCTGAGACGGGTGTGGGGTACAAAGGTGTATACACTTGCCAAAGTTCAGCTAATGTTTACTTACGGGCATTCATTTGATGTTAAATTTTACACCAAATGAAAAAAGAACAGTCGATGATGAACTCCAGTTCACGAGCATGCTGAAGCAGTTAGAGGAAGGCAGACTGAAGTCTGTAATTGACTTTGAATCAAAAATAAAATGGTGAGGCGGGCGGATTGCTCAAGGTCAGGAGTTCGAAACCAGCCTGAGCAAGAGCGAGACCCCGTCTCTACTAATAATAGAAACAAATTAATTGGCCAACTAAGTATATATATAAAAGAAAAAATTAGCTGGGCATGGTGGCGCATGCCTGTAGTCCCAGCTACTGGGGAGGCTGAGGCAGAAGGATCGCTTGAGCCCAGGAGTTTGAGGTTGCTGTGAGCTAGGCTGATGCCACGGCAATCTAGCCAGGGCAACAA
>CAUYRT010041411.1:0-19037 GCA_963574885.1 Lepilemur ruficaudatus
CAATCCTTCTGCCTCAGCCTCCCAAGTAGCTGGGACTACAGACATGTGCCACCATGCCCAGCTAATTTTTTCTATATATTTTTAGTTGGCCAATTAATTGCTTTCTATTTTTAGTAGAGATGGTGTCTCGCTGTTGCTCAGGCTGGTTTCAAACTCCTGACCTTGACTGATCCTCCTGCCTCGGCCTCCCAGAGTGCTAGGATTATAGGCATGCGCCACCGCGCCCAGCCTAATTTTTTTTTGAAACAGAATCTTGCTCTGTTGCTTGGACTAGAGTGTGGCAGTGCAATCATAGGTCACTATAGCCTCAAACTCCTGGGCTCAAGCAATCCTTCTGCCTCAGCTACCCGAGTAGCTAGGACTATTGGCGAACACTGCCATGCCCGGCTAATTTTTTTCTATTTTTTGGTAGAGATGGGGTCTCCCTTTTGCTCAGACTGGTCTCGAACTCCTGAGCTCAAGCAGTCCTCCTGCCTTGGCCTCCCAGAATGCTAGGATTATAGGTGTGAGCTCACCTGGCCTATTTTTAAAATAAGTTTAGTGTAGCCTAAGTGTATAGTGTTAATCAAGTCTACAGTAGTGTATGGGAATGTCCTAGGCTTTCACATCCACTCACCACTCTCAACTGACTCCCCTAGAGCAACTTCCAGTCCTGTAAGTTCCACTCATGGTAAGTGCCCTGAACAGGTTACAAGTCTACCTTTTTAAAATCTTTTATACTTTATTTTTCATATACATTTTCTATGTTTATTTTTTTATTTTTTTATTTTTTTTTTGAGACAGAGTCTCACTTTGTTGCCTGGGCTAGAGTGCCGTGATGTCAGCTTAGCTCAGCATCCTCAAACTCCTGGGCTCAAGCGATCCTCCTGCCTCAGCCTCCCAAGTAGCTGGGACTACAGGCATGCGCCACCATACCCAGCTACATTTTTCTATATATTTTTTTTTAGTTGGCCAATTAATTTCTTTCTATTTATAGTAGAGACTGGGTCTCGCTCTTGCTCAGGCTGGTTTTGAACTCCTGACCTTAAGCGATCCGCCCGCCTCGGCCGCCCAGAGTGCTCGGGTTACAGGCGTGAGCCACCACGTCCTGGCCCCTTTTCTATGTTTAGATACACAAATACGTACCATTGTGTTACAGTTGCCTACAGTATTGCGCACAGTAACATGCTGTACAGCTCTGTAGCCTAGGAGCAAAAGGCTATGCCGTATAGACCAGGGGTGGAGCAGGCTGTACCATGTGGGTTTGCGTGGGTACACTCCGTGATGTTCCCACAGTGATGAAATTGCCTAATGACAGATTTCCTGGTAAGTATCTCTGCTAAGTGACACATAACTGTATAAGAAAAATGAAAAAACAAAACCTGGATTTTTTGAGGGGTACTTTTGAGTTAGTGGGGATTGAGGACAATTGTGAGAGTCTATTAAATTGATTTGAGGAGCCAATGGTGAAATAAAACACTAAAATAACAAATAAGCTACCAGTTTATAATTTTTTTCCCCTCAAAAAACTAGCTGGGTAGATCAACTCTAAAAGGATGCATAAGCAGTTGGTCACAGGAGTTTCCTCTGAAGTTAGAGGCTTGGGCGGAGTCAGCAAACGATGGCCCGTGGGCCAAATTCAACCCACTGCCCGTTTTTGTACGTGGGTTTTATTGGAACGTAGCATTGCTCATTAGTTCACCCATTATCTGTGGCTGCTCTCCTGCTCCAAAAGTGCAGGTGTGTCCTTGCACCAGAGACTCTGAGAAAAAGTTTGCTCACCCCTGAGCTAGAGGACAGAGCTGAGAGGGAGATTTGCTTTTATTTTACATCTTTCAATTTCAAATTATTTAATTAAAAATGCTCAGGGCAGGCTTCTGTGGACTCACCAAGCATCCATGCTCCAGCCTCTCCTCCCTGGGTGACTAACATTATTCACACGGGTCACTGGCGATTAGCGTGAGCTGTTCCTGCTGCAGTATTAGCCCTGCTCCCGGATGGGGCTTTGGCACTAATTCCATTGTGTTTCCTGGTAGCTCAGAAGGAACAAATTTTCCAGTTAATCACTGGATGTAAAATCGTCCTGCTCTGGCTTTCATGAAAACTCTGGGATTCTGATGGGTTTATTTCCCCAGGCCTCTGACAAGATCTCTTTAAGTGTGGAAAAGTTCAAAAAGAATCCCCTCTCCCCATCTTTGGATCAGACTGAGATGTTACGTTGCCCTTGTGGTTTCTAGACTCCCGACACGTGACTACAAGGGCCAGCGTCCGCTAGTCTGGGAGGCAGAGTGAAGGGGAAAGAGGCCTGGAAATAGGTCATTAAGCTGTTACCGCAGAACAGTGGCTCCCGAGTCCACAGCAGGGGAGGGCAGTCCAGTTGTTGAACGTGGTATGGACTGGGAGCGTTTCAATGCCTTGTCTCAATGTGTCAACAGATAAAAACGAGTGCCAGTTTGGAGCCGCTGTGGTGTGTGGGAACCACACATCTTGCCATAACACACCCGGGGGCTTCTATTGCATTTGCCTAGAAGGATATCGAGCCACGAACAACAACAAGATGTTCATTCCCAATGATGGCACCTTTTGTACAGGTACTCGAGAAGGGGGCTGTGAAGCTGGCACTTTGGTAATGGCAGGACCGTATCTGGGCTGTGGAGCCGGGAGCGGGTAGGGCTGGGACAGGTGTGATTTAAGGGAGGGATTCTCCTTTAAGAACAAATGTGAGGGGAATATGGACATGGACTGTGTATGTGTTAACATTTGGGAGTTAATTTTGTTAACATGGGATAATGGTACTGTCGTATGTAGGCTAATATTCGTATTTTGGGAGATGCATGCTCAAGTATCTAGAGGTGTTATTATGCAGTATCTAGTATTATGTTAGTCTGTAAGCTACTTAAAATGACAAAATGTGAACAACTATTGTATTGAATCTTGGGGGGTGTGGGTCTATGGGAATGCATTGTAATATTCTTTTTTTCATTGTAATATTCTTTTTCTGGTTCTGTGTGATTGAATCTTTTTTTTGAGACAGAGTCTTGCTCTGTTGCCCCAGCTAGAGTGCAGTGGTGACATTATAGCTCACAGCAACCTCAAACTCCTGGGCTTGAGCAATCCTCCTGCCTCAGCCTCCCGGGCAGCTGGGACTACAGGCACATGATTGAGCATTTTATAATGAACAACGTTAAGGGACTCTCTGGACATGGTGTGCCGCCTGCAGGTTTCTGTAACCACAGGTGGGGTGTCCTTGGAGTGAATGGCACTCACCAGCTCTGAGCACACTACCCCTAAGGGTCTGGGGATGTGGACAGTGCGGCTGGCTTACAGGAAGTCAGAGTGCTGTCCCTGGGAGAGACGTGGGCTTACCTCCTACATGAATAGGCTGAATGAGGAGTGGAACATTTTGGACCTCAGTAGCTTTGTGGGTCAGATTTCTGGGCATCTGGTGGTTGAATACAAGGGGTGGATAAGACCCTCCTAATTTTCAGTGGCCCCTCTATCATCTGAACTCTTTTACAGCAAGTCATAATCATATAGCTTTTTGGCTTTCCAGGAAAATCTTTGAACAGTAATGTAGGGGAAAGGCAGAAAAAGACTCAGGTTCTGAAATGGTTTTGCCTAGACTTAATGACTCTGCTTAAAAGCTTTGTGATATTTAAAGGTTTTCAGGGAAAAGAAAAGGAGACGAGAACATGTTTTATCTTCTCACCTACCAGGAACCACAGGTTCTGATTCTCTGATTCATATTCCCTCTTGCCTTGTGCTCAGGTGGAATTTGGATTATTTGGATTATTCTTGGCTTGAATGAACACATTCCCTTAAAATTCTGTTGTTTTAGGTAGCAAATTACTGGCTGCGTGGTTGCAGAAGTGCAATGTTGCAGTATTCAATTAGGTACACATAAGAGAAAAGATACTGATTTTATTTTTATTTATTTATTTATTTTAGAGACAGGGTCTTGCTCTGTCACCCAGGCTGGAGTGCAGTGGTGTGATCATAGCTCACTGCAGCGTCCAACTGCTAGATTCAAGCGAGCCTCCTACCTCAGCCTCCCAAGGAGCTAGGATTGCAGTCAGGCAGTACCACACCCAGCTAATTTTTTAATTTTTTGTAGAAAATGGGTCTTGCTATGTTGCCCAGGCTGGTCTCCAACTCCTGGGTACAAGCAATCCTTCCACCTTGGCCTCCCAAAGTGCTGGGATTATATGTATGAGCTACTGTGCCCAGCCTAAAAGATAATAATTTTTTAAAAAAGAACCTTATAAGATAATGATCTAGTGTTCAGTTCATTCAATACATATTCTTAAATATTTCTTACATGCCAAGGCTGTGCTAGTGGGAGGTGACAGGCAGACAGGTAATTTCAGTATAAAGTTTTAGTCATTGGTAAGCAAAGGCATTTATTAGAATCCAGGGGGTCACTTTTCTTGGCAGTGAGGAAGGGATCAGGGGAACTTTCTGGAGGATGTGATATCTGAAATCGTGCTTACAAGTCTGTGGGAGTTTGCCAGGAAAACTTATAGTTATACGTTTATCAGCATATTTTTCAGTATAATTCCGAGGAATGCATTCAACTTTTAAAAGTTAGGAAGAAGTAGAAGGAGGAGGGGGGAGGGGAAGTGGTAGGAGTGGAGAGAGAAGGGAGGAGGGAGGAGAAGAAAATATTTTAAGCCAGGGCCAAACAGGTATCAGCCACACAAGCTAGGCTCTGCTTTTATGTATTCTATTTCTTGCAATTATTTAGTTACCTTCCCTTATTTTTTTAAAAAAAGAAAAAAAGATTGAAGTGTAATTTACATATTATAAAATTCATCCTTTTGAAGTGTACAATTCAGTGGTTTTTAGTATATTCAAAAAGTTGTCCCACCATCACTACTATTTCATTTTAGAACATTTCCATCACCCCAAAGTGAAGCCTCTTACGCACTGGCATAAGACTTTTCTTTTTCCTTCCTGTGACTTTTCCTTTTTTTGAGACAGAGTCTCGCTTTGTTATCCAGGCTAGAGTGTCATGGCATGATCATGGCTCATGATCAGTTGCCTTGAACTCCTGTCTTAAGTGATCCTCCTGCCTCAGCCTCCTGAGTCGCTGGGACTACAAGGACATACCACCATGCTTGGCTAATTTTTAAAATTTTTATTTTTTATATTTTGTAGAGACAGGTCTTGAACTCCTGGCCTCTAGTGATCCTCCACCTTGGCCTCCCAAAGTTCTGGGATTACAGCATGAGCCACTGCACCCAATCAACTTTTCCTTTTGAGGTCTCCAGGTTCACTTTGTAAAAGCTGATGGACCACTTTATTTGATGATACTGTTTATTTCTGAATCACAGTTGCTAGAGAAACATCATTGGACTCAGCTGCGGCAGAGCTTAGCAAATTTGAGTTTGCCTGAAATCACAGGATGCAGTACATAGGTGTTTTCTGTCGTTTGCGGAGTTGAGGACAGGTAGGCCTCTCCGGATGGCACCAGCGATGGAGGAGCAATGAATTGCTGAGGTTCTAGGGTGGGATGACACCGGCCAGTCCTGGAGAACTGGCCGATGTTCTGGCCCCCAGAGCTGCCCCCGAATGTCTCCTGGGAATCATGGAAACCTTGCCATGAGTCACGGTCCAGGGGAAGAAGCTCTGTGACACGTCCTGTGTCAGGGTGGTTTGACTCGGGTGGGCTGAGAGTGAGTGGAGAGAAATGAGACTGACGTGGGCGTGAGGCGGGGCTGTCGTCTCCACACCAGCATGGCTCCAGATGGGCACAGCCCTAGTAGGGTCTGCCAAAAAAACGCGAAATGACTTTTCTGTGGCTTTGAATGCTCCAAGTCTTGGGAACCCATCCCAACTCTGATGGCAGTGGCCACTTCCTTTTTTGTAAGTAAGGAAGTAAGCATTTCCTGCAGTCTCAGGGCCTGATGCCATTTCTTCTGGAGAAATGTAACAGTATCTCATCCTTGCCTGAGAAGTAAGAAAAAGGCAGAACAAAAACAAAAACAAACCCAAACACAAAAAACAACCTTCGACAACCAAAAAACCCAAACGAACCTTGAAGGAATGCATGCCTTTTGCCATTCATCAATTCCTGGAACCTCCTGCCCAAGGCTTGTCTCCTCTAGGTCTGCCTGTGGTCAGGAAAACGCCTTCATTCCTGGATGTAAGTCCTTGCTCCGCCGAGGCTAACTTTAGGCTGTTGGTTTCTCTCCCAGGTCAGGAGCCTCATTCCCCACGTGAGTCATTGCCCACAAGCTTCTCAGCTGCCCTGCTGTCTTGGGCTCTGAAGCAGCCTGCCATGGCCTCAGACACAAATGTCTAGTCCCACCACGATTCTGCCTGCTCCCCATGGGGTGTTGTGCCATAGCCTGTGGCTGTCCTAGGTTTCTCCCAGTGTTTTCTCCAGATGGAGCTGTGCTCACCAATTCCTAGTCCTTTGTTTTAACTGGATTTTATTCTTAGAGAGTCGTTTTGTGGCTCTGAAAGAAAGAAGCAAAGAAAGACCAATCCAAGGAAAACACACCGGGAAGGGTTGCTCCCTACTGCCCAGAGCAGTGCTCAATGCCACTTAGAAGCTCCTTGCCCTCCTCCCTGTGGAGTCCCCTGACTCCTGCTTAGGTCCCCAACTGTGGTGGGTGAAGGCGTCAGGCCCCTGCACTGCCCCAGCTCCTGGGCAGGAGAGAGGAGCCAAAGATTCTCAAAGGATGGTTAAGCCAGGGCTCCATCCCCCCAAATGCCAGAGGCCTTGACAAGGTGCTGCTGCTCCTCTTTGGGAGTGGGGGGCAGATACCTGAGCTCCCCCTGCAGGTTGACATCTCCCACTCTTGCCTCATGTTACTTGCTCAAGCCCCAGAGTGTGTGGCTCCTTCAGCAATTAAATAGAATTACTGGTTTCCCGGTGACAATCGGTGTGAGTGATGTTCATTGGTTCAAGAACAACAATAACAAAAAAGATAGTGAATTTTTATAAAATCACATTAAACAAAATAAGAAGAAATTTGAGATTATTTTCTTCTTTCATTTGGGGGCTAACATGTCCTTTCTTTTAAGAAATTATGGTGTTAGTAATTTTTCAGTTTTTTGGAGGTTTTTTGTTTAGAGATGGGGTCTTGCTGTGTTGCCCAGGTTGGCCTCAAAATCCTGGGCTCAAATGATCCTCCCACCTCAGCCTCCTGAGTAGCTGGGACACTAGGGACATACCACTGCACCCAGCTGATGGGACTGTTAAAGTTTTAAAGTCACTTATCGGGGAAGAAGACTGCTGTTAGAGAGGTTTCTTCTCCAGCCTCTGAATTATTTTGCAGTTTTTACCTAGTACCAGCTATCTCTGGTAATCTCCAGTCAAGGGGAGAAGTCTGCAAAGGGGCATGTCTTGTCCTTGAAGGCTGTTTTAAGCCCTTCTAATCTTGATAGTTACCAAGACCCTTCTTAATTGAGTTACCCCCTTACTACCTGACTCACCATCCTGTGCCCGTGAGCTGGAAAGCTGTCAGTTCCTGGCATTTTCACTGTTACGTAAACTGTTTTATATCTGGAGCTCTACTTTAGATATTTTAGTATGAGGCTGGGACCATTGTTATTTTATAGTAATTGTATATTTTTTAAGATACTGTTTTGAGTTCATTTTGCTGGGAGTCAGGGAGCTGGTGTGGTTATTGGTTTTTGTCAATTCCCAGAACACACTGACAAGTATTTTTAGAGCACTTCCTGTGTTTTCAGTGCCTATAAGGTGAGGGATATAGGAGAAGAACCCATAAGGCATAAAATCAAATTCATGATAGATTGCAAACAAATGCAGCCATTTATAAGGGTAGATTGAGAATGTGAAAAAATGGCGGTTACAATGTCCCACCCTTTTTCTTTTTCTGTTTTTCTCTTCTTGTATTTGGGATGGGTCTTAAGACATAGACGAGTGTGAAGTTTCTGACCCATGCAGGCATGGAGGGCGGTGTGTGAACACTCACGGGAGCTTTGAATGTTACTGTCTGGATGGATACTTGCCAAAGAACGGGCCTGAACCCTTCCACCCGACCAGAGATGCCACGTTGTGCACAGGTGGGTTTCTGCCAAAGAATGCAGCATCTCAAGGTGAGATCCTGTTGATGGTGACTGTCTTCCACCGTGAGCCCGTGTTTGTAGGTCTGTGTCGGGTACTTGGGTAGAGATGATCTGATCCTTTGCACGTTAGTAGAACCGTGCGAATAAAGCAAATAACGTAATTAGGATAGAAGGGGCCATGTTAAAAAAAAAAAGGTAAAATTGCCAAACTTTAAGGATTTTTAGCAGTTAATAGGTATTCTGATATTAACCACTACATTAGATAGTAAACACTGCTGATCTGGTAAGGACCCAGCATCTCAAAAGTGACCCTGAGAATTATAAAGGTACATAGATCTTAAGGTATTTCTGCAATTCAGTTTTTTTTTTGCTTCACTCGACTAGGCTTCTCTTTAGTTAGTATGAATTAGTGAGGGTGGCTTGCTAAATTCCATCAGCTGTGTGCATGGATAGCTGCCACTGCCTATGGAAGGCCAGAAGACTGAATAAGGACAACCACTGCAAACGTGCCCATGAGTCACGTGGAAATGAACCAGTGTACTTAAAATACGGCTTGGAGGTGTGTGTGAGGAATGGGGAAGAGGTGTAGAGAGTTTCTGAATTTTGAAAATTTATGTTCACATAGTAATGAATTTGACATTAATTTATTTTCAGAAATAGACTGTGGCAACCCTCCTGAGGTCCCAGATGGCTACATTGTAGGAAATTATACCTCTAGGCTGGGCAGCCAGGTTCGTTATGCTTGCAAAGAAGGATTTTTCAGTGTCCCAGAAGATACAGTGTCAAGCTGCACAGCCCTGGGCACATGGGAGTCCCCAAAATTATATTGCCGAGGTGAGTTTTCAAAGGGTTCCGGTTCCCAGCTTGTACCATCTTGAGATCGTTGTCATATTTCTCTCTAAATTTCACTTTGGGGTAGTGAATGAGTTAAATCTAATAAATTCCTATTTGTTTCTAATAGGTTTTCAGTTGATTCTCTTGGTATTTTTAGTATCTTATAATCTGCAAATAATGATAATTCCATGTTTTATTTTTCTGTATTTTATAGAAGTTATATTTTTCTCTTGGCTGGTATTTTCAGAACAACAATTTAAATAGTAGTGTTAACTTTGAATATTATTTTTTTATTCCTAACTTTCATGGAAATGGTTTTGGTGTTTCATCATTCATGATCTTGGCTTTTTGGTGTTATATATATCCAATTATGTACACGAATGTAGCGCTATGTGCCAAGTACTGTTCTAAGCACTTTATACACAAAGACAAACCATACATACAATAGTGGTTCCATGAGATTATAACGGAGCTGAAAAATTCCTATCGCCTAGTGAAGTTGTAGCTGTCGTAGCATTGTCGTTTGTGACGATGCTGGTGTAAACAAACCTATTCTGCTGCTGCTCATATAAAAGAGTACAGGAATGTCCTAGGCCTTCACGTTCACTCGCCACTCACTCACTCACTCACCCAGAGCAACTTCCAGTTCTCTACTCATGGTAAGACCCCTATACATGCATACCATTTTTATTTTATACTGTATTTTTACAGTATAAAAACTATTTATTTTTTTACTTGAGACAAGAATCTCGCTCTGTTGCCTGGGCTAGAATGCTGTGGTGTCAGCCTAGCTCACAGCAACCTCAAACTCCTGGACTCAAGCGATCCTCCTGCCTCAGCCTCCCAGAGTCCTAGGATTATAGGTGTGAGCCACAGTGCCCATCCCTTTTTCTATGTTTACATACGCAAATACTTACCCTTGTGTTAAGTTGCCTACAGTATTCAGTGCAGTAACATGCTGTAGAGGTTTGTAACCTAGGAGTAATAGGCTATACTAGATAGCCTAGGTATAGTAGGCTATAGCATTTAGATCTGTGTGAGTATGCTCTGTGATGTGTACAGAACAGAGAAATTGCCTAATGACAAATTTCTCATACATATCTCCATTGTTAAGTGATACATGGCTCGTTTGTTTAAGGCCATACAACTAGTGGTGGAGCTGAAACTGGAACCCAGGAATTCTAGTTTCAGAAGTTGTATTTTCAATCACTGTCTTGTACTACTTCTGTTTTTATGATGATGTTGGCTTTTGGTTTGTTTTTCACTTTTGGCTTTCTCTCTATCTCTGAATATTACCATTTTACTAGTTTTTGGAAATATATATGTAATCTTAAGGAAACAACCATCTATTCCCATTTTACTAGGTTTTTAAAATTAGAAATGAGTTATTTTTATCATGTCTTTTATGCAAGTATGAAAGTGATTGTGTATTTTTTCTTCTTTTAAAGAGTAATGTGTGGATTATATTATTAGATTTCCTGATAATGATCAGTACAATTACTGGAATGAACTACTCTGAGTCTTTGGTATTTTATTATCTTAATCTGGATTATATTTGCTAAATTTTACTTAGAATTCTTACACTGATGTTCATGAGTGAGATTGGTCTGTTTTCTTTTCCTGGGATGTTTTTGTTGGGTTTGGTATCAACATTATTCTGAATTTTAAAAAAAGAATGTGCAAACATTCCTTCTTTATTCTCTGGAATACTATAAATAGAATCTTTAAAGATTTGGGAGATTTCACGTGAAAAATCATCCGGGTGTGGCACGATTGGAAAGGTAGCCCTTGGAGTATCTTCAAAAATTCTTCTTATACTTACTGGTATGTGTAAGTTTTCTTTCCCTTTTAGAATCAATTTTGGTAATTTATGTATTCCTAGAAAAATCATCTATTTCATTCAGATTTTCAAATGTAGAGAGAAGTGTCAAGGATTCATGCTTCTAATTTTCTGTAGTTATATTAACTTTTTGTTTGTAACTTTATAATAGTGAAATACTGGAAACAATACCAAATGTCTATCAACAGGAGATTGGTTAAATAAATCGTGGCACACTCATAAAATGAAATACTATGTAGCCAGTAAAAATTATGTTAGAAAAAAAAATTTACCAACATAGCTAAGTATTAACAGTATATTTCTGAATTACAAACTCTATGAATACCACAGTCTCAAATTGAGAGTTCCTATGTACAGATAAGCTTGGCAAAAAGTTTAGAAGGCTGTACATCAAAATGTTAATGGTGAAAATTTCCACTGGGGGACATCCTGGATGATTTTTGTATTTTATATACTTTCTGTATTGAAGGAACTTCTTTTTTAATGGACTGCTTCATGAATTTGCATGTCATCCTTGTGCAGGGCCATCCTTATCTCTGTATCATTCCAATTTTAATATACGTGCTGCCAAAGCAAGCATGAAGGAATTTTTTTACATATTAGACAAAGTAACAAGCTGTTTTCATTTTGGAAAAAAGGAAAAAAACCAATTTTCATTGAATTTATTGCATAGCTAAGAAACCCTAGTGATGGTGCTTAGCTAAATTAATCCTCTTGGTATTCTGATTTGCTGTTCAGGCTCTAAACACATTTTGATAGTTAATTATCATCTTTGGGGGTGTTAAGAAATTCTAAAGGTACATTTTAGTTCTAAGATTATCTTTCAATGATCAATTAAAATGTAGAACTTGGATTAAAATGTGCCATAATAGTCTGGGCACAGTGGCTCCCTCCTGTAATCCCAGCACTTTGGGAGGCCAGGGCAGGAGGATTGTTTGAGCCCAGGAGTTGGAGACCAGCCTGGGCAACATAGTGAGACCCCATCTCTACAAAAAGTAAAAAAAATTAGCTGGGCGTGGTCGCATGTGTCTGTAGCCCCAGATGGGGAGGCTGAGGCAGGAGGATGGCTTAAGCCCAGAAGTTTGAGGCTGTAGTGAGCTATGATTGCACCACTGCACTGTAGCCTGGGCGACAGAACAAGACCTTGTCTCCAAAAAAAGAAAGTTCCATAATGCCTATCAAAGAACCCTCTGAGGATTTATGTAGGAAGCTCCATGTAAAACAATTTATATTACTTTGAAAATTAGCAGCCATCTACATTATTGGACTAAGAATGTAGGAAGTTAATTTAGAGGAGAGTGCTTGCTACATTCTCCCGAGGAACCGTTATTTAAAAGATCTTCGCCTCTGTCTTCCTCCTCTAATAACTACTCCGTCTGCCTGCTGACACCTTCCTCCTCCTCCTCCCCCGTGTCACCACATGGCTGCAGCTGGTTTCTCACTGCTGTGCCCGCTCCTCTCTGAGAACACACACCCCTTCCTATTTACCCTTCAGCCTTCTCCTGGACTCCAGACGCTGGGCCACGTGCCAGATGACATTGTATTGTTAGCTCACAGTTATAAAGCCACAGGAATTGGGAATCCCACTAAAACACCAGCGAACTGTGAATTTGGGTGCCGCTGACGAGCAGGGTGTTTGTGAAAGCGGCCCCCGTCAGAGAAGGTCCAGTTGGGGGATCCTGTTGTCTGCCTTCTCCCAGGCGCTGTGTCCCCGGGAGCTCTGCTGCCTTGGCCGATGTGCCTGTGACCCAGCCCCGAGTGGGCCTCAGAGGTGAGCGCTGGAAGTGAGGCCTGAAAGCTGCTAGGGGCAGGGGCCCCTGTGACCCCTCCCCCTGTTGAGGTTGGAATGTATTGAAATGCCAGTCATACCTTTCCATGAACTCTCTGGAAAAGATAGACTCTCTAGGTTGCATTTCCAATACATTTGTTGTTATTAGATTTTTAAGTTTCAGAGAAGATGCAAGCTGACAGTGGCAGCTTGAAGAACTTAAATTTTTGAATTTCAACCAAGCCAGGAACAAGGCGAGGGAAGCGCTTTAACCGTGTTCTCATTAACAAAAAAATCCAGAGTCCAGGTCTGACGCTCTGTATGGTAGAACCGTGATGGAGGAAGTCTGGAGTCTGGGAGGAGAGAAGGGATGGGTGAGAGCCCAAGTATTACGTGAGAAGAATGGGTAAAAGACTAAGAGATTCCCAGCGGGAAATGCGCTGGTCACGTGCACGGGGCGGCTCTTCTGCACAAAGGCGTTTGCCTACCTGCGGAAGAGTCCAGGGAGGAGTGGTTTCCAGTGTTGGCAGCCCAGTTGGATGGTTCTGGGAGCATCTGTCTTCCAGACATGCTCCCCTACTTTATGGGGCCTTCTTGTCCTTTCAGGCTGGGAATTCTCACCGTCTGTGTGTCTGGCTGGCACTGAACAATCCCTTTAAGATTCTACTTTTGTGTTCACCTCTGCCAGCCCATCCCCACATAGCAAGAGTAAACCTCTTTTTTTTTTTCTTTTTAAAATTTTTTTAAACATTCTTTTCTTAAAAAATAGAGATGGGGTCTCGCTCTTGCTCAGGCTGGTCTCGAACTCCTGAGCTCAGAGTGATCCTCCCGCCTTGGCCTCCCAGAGAGCTAGGATTACAGGCTTGAGCCACCGCACTCGGCCAAGAATAAACCTCTTGAAGTATAAATTAGATTATCCTCTTTCCTTGCTTAAAACGTTGCCAAAGACATTGCCCCTGCATGTGGAATAGGATCCTGTGCGTGGCCTCTGACACCAACGGGGGTTTGGCCCTTTCGGCTTCTCTCCAGGTGACATCTCTCATCGCTCTCCCCAACGAGCACATCGAGCTCTTACCAACTGCAGGGTTTTTGTCCTGGCTTTTGCCTCTACTTGAAATACTTGCCTCCCTGCTTTAAAAAAAAATTTTTTTTGTATTGTGGTAAAATATACATAATGTAACATTTACCATTTAACCATGTATAAGTGGACAATGTCATGGCATTAAGTCTTAATACATTCACAGTGTTGTGCAACCATCGCCACTAACCATTTCTAGAACAATTTTTATCATCTCAAACAGAAACTGTAGCCATTAATTAATTACACATTAATGCCTCGTTCCCCCTTCCCTGCAGCCCCTGGTGGTCTCTATTCTACTTTCTGTCTCTATGAATTTGCCTACTCTAGGCACCTCATATATATGGAATCATATAATACCTGTCATTTTTTTTTTTTTTTTTTTTTTTTTACTTTTTGGGACAGGGTCTCACTCTATTGCCTGGGCTAGAGTTCAGTAGCATCGTCGTAGCTCACTGCAACCTCAAACCCCAGGGCTCAAACAATCCTCCTGCCTCAGCCTTCCCAGTAACTGGGACTATAGGTGTGTGCCAACACCTCCTGCTAATTTTTTAAATTTTTTGTAGAGTTGGGGTCTTGATACATTGCCCAGGCTGTTCTGGAACTCCTAACCTCAAGCAGTGCTCTTGCCTCCGCCTCCCAAAGTATTTGGATTACAGGTGTGAGCTACTGCGCCCAACCAGTATTTGTCTTTTTACATCTGGCTTCTTTCACTTAGCATAATGTTTTCAAGGTTTACTCATGTTGTAGCATGTATCAGAACTTGACTCCATTGTTTGGGTAGTGAATAATATTCCACTGTATAGATAGATCACATTTTGTTTATCTATTCATCTATTGTTGGAGCCTCTCTCTTTTTGCACAGCGAGCTCCTTTTCATCTTTTAAGTTTCAGCTTAAATGTCACCTCTGACATTATTCTCTTTCTTAGTAACCAATATGTAAGTATATTATTTCTGATTATTTTTATGGTTTTTGTTAGTGTCCTCCACGGGACTATAAATCTGAGAGCTCAGAGCCAGTATAGCCTTCTTCAGCACGATCTCTACAGCCCCTGACACAGTGCTGGGCATACTTAAGGCCTGTGGAAGTGCCTAGAAGCCACTTCAAAAGGTGCTGCAGACAATGGCAGGCAATGGAATTGGCTCCTGAACTGCCATCCCCGGCTCGTCCTGTGGCTGAGCCTTGTTGAAACCTCGGCCTCCTCTTTTGTTTTACCCCCTCCCTGGGCTTCATGTCCTTTCCCGACTCTGTTCCTTCTTGCTTGTTCTTCTGGACTTTCGAGCTTGCTTCTCACTTGGCGTGACGTCTCCATGCTTTGATAAAGCAGGAGCCGTGGGGTTGGTCCTATTTCCCCCGTATCTGTGCAGATGTCCTTACACCATGGACCGGCACCGTGGGCTGACTGCAGAAGCAGAGTTTCTCCTTTGAGTTGGGTGGGACATGGTTTCTAAAGTCCACTAATAAAGAGCTGACCAGCCCTGGAGAATCAGGCTCTGCTAAGGTGTAACAGATCGGTGTTATTTCCCATTTCACAGAGGAGCTTAAGAACCAGGGTGAGGAAGTGCCTTACCTTATGGCACTAGCTTATACACCAAGATGAAAACCCGAAGCACTTTTCTAGAAGGCAGATTCCATGTAAAAGCAGCCCTAGTGCACCCTGGAGATGGAGGCAACGTGAAAAGGCTGGAGGGAAAGGAACACTGGGGCAAACATACCTTTGTGCCCGGTGCGGTCTAGGACCCAGCCAGAGGGTATTGCTGCCAAGTCAACTCTTCATCTTTTGAAATTTTCTTAGTGGAGCCCAATCTGTCTCTACAAAGGTGGAAAAGGTTTGAAGAAACTCGGACATAAATCGGAACACAAATTAGTGCATTCAGGTGAGGGGTGGCAGGTAAGTTACATTGCCTGACTGCCTCGATTTTTAATACTGGTGTGGAAAGGATTCTGAGAGTGCTGTGATTGACTAGTGATGCCACCGTGGGTGAGGGAGGACGGAGCAGGAGCTCATTTACCTTGTGTCATCTGTGTTCCAGGTGATGGGACATTTGCTTATTTGAAATACATTTTCTGGGCCTGCAATAAATACCGATCTTTTAACACATTTTAGAAACCTATATTTGCGGTATGCAACAAATCTCTTGGGTTACCCTTTTGCTAAATAAATGCTGTTAATATGTCTCCATATTTGTAAGTGGTGGAAGTCATTTTAGTATGCAGAATCAGTGATGATGTCGGTTATAAAACTGCCACGGAGTGAAGAAGCAGAAACTTTAGAATCCAAAGACCTGTGTGAGTTTTGGCTGGGCCACTTACTAGTTGTATAACCACTTCTAAACCTCTCTGAACACCAGTTCCCTTCTGTAGAAGGAAATAACATGGTGTTCATCCCTGAGAGTTATTGAGAAGATTTAATGAGATAATGTATAAAGCACTTGGCACTGAGCCTGATGCAGAGGAGCTCTGGGATCAATGCTACTATCATAAATAAGGGGTCATTCTCTAGTGGGGAGTGGCAAATAGACCTTTAACAAAAATTTAAGACCTTTCTGAAACTTCCTACTATAAAACAGGAAAATCTAGAATTCTTCAGTTTTCACTTTACCTTGTTTGTTTTCGATTCAAATATTCTATTTACAACTAGAACATTAAAATGAATTTAATATTTTAAGACCTTTCTGAAAAAAATTTAAGACCTTTCTGAAACTTCCTACTATAAAACAGGAAAATCTAAAATTCTTCAGTTTTCACTTTACCTTGTTTGTTTTTGATTCAAATATTCTATTTACAACTAGAACATTAAAATGATTTTAATATTTTTTGAAATAATAAATATTCATATGCAGCTCAAAACATCAAAAATTATTATCACCTCTACAAATAGAAAGATCCTTGTAAGAGATATGCTGATAAACCCTTTTTTCCTCCTAACACTCAGGCTTTTACCCACCCTATCACCTCCTCTGCAGTTTCTGAAGTGTTCAGATTCTAGCTGTTTCCATACTAGGCACTATTTATTGACAGTAAGTGTTGTTATGTGAAATGGAAAATTCTTTTGCCTCCAAATGAGCTTTCTCTATGAATACAATCTGAAAAAAATATATTGTTAATCAAGGCTAAAGTTCATGGAAGACGTTAGAATACAAAATACATCAAAAAGTAATTTTTAAAATTTCTACTGCCTTAAGGGCAAGTAGACTTTTGGGTACTAATGAGCTCATTAGTTAGAGAGCAGTTAATAAGCCACTCTTGAGAATGTGCTTCATGGTGTACTGTAACCCTCCCATTTTCCTTTGATGGTTATAATAACATTTTCGAAGTTTAACTTGCCACATATTGAGACATTAGATTCTAACCCCCAACATCAATGATGTATATAATTTAGTGCCCAAATGATCCTGGAATGAGGGCCTAACTATATATGTAGCCAAATTCAGAACATGCTGCAAAATGCATGGAACTTTGCCAATAGGTTATACTTTCCAGCCCAATTTTTTAGGCCACATTATTTATATGTGACTATCACAAAGATCAGTGTTCATAATAATGTTTATAATTCACATGACTGCAGGGGATATTTAAAAAATATTGGGTATAGGCACAGCCTACAAAGAGCTTATCATTTAGTGGTGCAGAGAACACTTTCACAAATGAAACAAATGAAGAAAGTGTAAGTATTGTGCTGAATTGTCTATTTCAGAACAGAAGTATGTTGTAGACCCTGGTGTTGATCTGCCTAGGTGGTTTGGGCCCTCGCAACCCGCTACATTTCACTAATTGCCGGGTGATATCTTCACCACCTGATTTGATTCCACAGCATGATAGAGATTTATTTCTCTTACTGCTGGGTAATGATGAAAACTGACTTGAATGTGACTTTCTTCAGCTTTCACACTTGTTTCTGCCCTTTTGCAGAGATTTACATCTAGTACTTGTTTATTTTTCTGGGAAGATATTATTTTTGGGTCAGTATCAATAAGTGGAATAGGTCTATCATTCATTTCCCTGGCAGGTGGCAGAATGTCAGCTGCAATTGATAGGCATTGTTGGTCATTGTTTTTTTCTTTTTCTTTTTCAGCTTGTTATTTATTGATCTTAGATGAAGGCTTATATTACCAAGTTATTTCTGTCACCAAGCTATGTTATTGTGCTGATGTTTATGATAATCAGCAGCCAATGTGTGTGACATTTGTGATACAGTCAGTTGTTGAGTAGATGCCATAAATTGTCTATGCCTTTCATCAAACAAATTTCCTTCTGGAAAATTTTCTTGGGTAGAATATTAAAGCTAGCAGTGCGGAGAAACGTTTTTATCTTCGAGATATGTGATAAAGTTACATTATAAACTTGGCCCTCGAAACCAGCACAACACATTTTCCCCGCAGGGAGGCCTATTTTGAAGTTGATTATTTGAATAAAATCACACACAATGGGAGAGTAAGGAAAAATTCCCAGCCATGCTCATAATTAGTCGACTGTATTTCTGATGCACATTCAACGTCTTTACTTAATAATGTAATTAGCCAGAAAAACATGTGCTCTAATGAACACCCCTATGCATATGCAATGCAAATTTGTGCTGCTTATTTTTTCCTTTCCTTTGGGTATAAACTGTTTTTAAAGTTTATTTCCTTGCAATAGTAAGAGTTCTGGGGGGTTTTCACATAAAATTGTATTCTTATTACCCACTGTGGCCTCTGTTGGATTGATTTTTTGAGTCTTAGTAGGAACTACCTACTTGCTCGGCTACCATTCAGTCCGAGTAGAAGTGGTGGTGTCTGGGAATGTCTGTGACAGGGTCGTGTTCCAGGCAAGACCCAGACCAGACCCTCATATCATGCAAAGGGTTAAACATTAGTTCTAGGAAGGTTTCATGGGGTCACACAGCTAGAGAGAGGAGTCTGTTTCCAGCAGCTCCTTTGCTCTGAGGAAGTTCTTGGGGACAAGATTGGGCAAGGGTGTCATAGAACCCTTCCAGACTGATTTGAATCCTCCATCATGCAACCTTTTCTCCTCAGATTTTAGCTAACCTATAAGGTTGTATGATTAGTCAGGGTCAAGATGGACCCTTTCATTGTGAGGCTGCCCAGATTTAACAGACCTGGATTTGGGGGTCACACAAACCACAGTTTGAATACTGGCCCAATCTTTCATTAGTGGTGTGACTTTTGAATGTAACTTAAGCTCTTCCTTAAGAGAAAAACCCATCTACCTTGCAGGGTTTTCTTTTCTTTTCTTTTTTTTTTTTTTTTGAGACAGAGTCTCACTCTGTTGCCCGGGCTAGAGTGTCATGGCGTCAGCCTAGCTCACAGCAACCTCAAACTCCTGGGCTGAAGCGATCTTCCTGCCTCAGCCTCTCGAGTAGCTGGGACTACAGGCATGCGCCACCATGCCCAGCTAATTTTTTCTATATACTTTTAGTTGTCAGGCTAATTTCTTTCTATTTTTAGTAGAGATGGGGTCTTGCTCTTGCTCAGGCTGGTCTCAAACTCCTGACCT